>JAHWFP010250615.1:23233-46255 GCA_023313725.1 Lithobius niger
AAGGCCGTCAGACGCTTGAGCTCCTCGCAGTCAATACAGCTATCTCAATCGGCTGCGAGTCGAAATCGAAGAGATCCGTCTGTCGGCATTAATATCTACGCGTTCAAGCAATACAATGGCGACCTCCGTGTCGTGTTTTTATGATGCAGTAATTAAATTGTTATATCGGACGGACGTAACGTATTCTAGTTATTGTGTTAGCGGTCCAAAAGCCAAAAGCGGTACATGCATGTCAAAATGGATGTAATTGCCCTTTAACGGCTCATTTGCTCGAAACGGGACAATCCAATTCTCGGGGCTAGGAGGGAATCACACTCGTGCTTCGCACTCGTTAAGGTTCCCCCATACCCTCACGAATTGAACTGCGCCGTTCTCGCAAATGACCAATTAGATTATTCACAGATATCTATTACTTCTTTCTTTGCAGGTTTTCAAGTCACGCCGCATTTTCCATTCTTTTTAAAGTTCAAAGGAAATCATCTACACTTAACATGAAAAGACATTAGAAAAGCTTCCTTTTAGCGGAGGGGGGGGGGGGGGGGCCACGCTTTTTCCAAGGTCTTGGGAGGAGGCAGAGTTTGACTCGATCACATGTTTCGTGGCCCAATGGCCTAATGAATGACCCAGAACCTCAGTCTGACCTAGTAACTTGAATTTTTACTTTTTAATTTCGAACTTTTCCATGAATTCAAGACACTTGTACGAACCCTGTCAGCAATCAACAGCTACAGGATGTATTCTGGCTAGGGTTATGCTGTAAAACGAAATTCGGTTTCGATCCCAATTATTTGAAAACGCTAACCGTAGAAGTTTCTTTCGGTTTGCAAGAAACAGAATCAGTTGATCATACGTCTGCAACTACCTAACTAGAAATTATAATTGAGTTTTGACGGCTACGGTGCGTTTGCCATAATCCCGTTTGCCATAATCCTGTTTGACGACCGATTGTATGGCAATCGTCCCAAACTCTTCTGCATTTTCCCGTTTGCTCGAAATTATACTCTTCCCCTCTTTTGCTGGATTTCCCGTTTGCTATAATCCCGTTTGCTATTACGACAGACGACATCGTCCCAAAACCCAATTTCAAGAACGTTCGTAGCCGTCCAAAACTGCGCATGCATTGTTCACTCCTGGTGGCGAGTTTCTGCGCCATCTTTTGACAAAAGTAGTTACTGTTTGTGATTCCAATTAAAATGCGGATCTGTGTTATTCGGACATATTCAAGCTTAACTTTAAAAAAAATTTCGTTGTTAATTTGAAAAAAACATTTTTTCTAAGATGGGTTAAAAACAATAAAAATAGTGTAATCATGATACCAGAACATGAAACTTCTACTTATACATGGGGCAACATTATGCACTGAACGAAAGTGGACAATTTTCTGAATTTTCAAGCATTTCGAAACATAGAACCAACATTTTCATTTTCGTATTGGATTTTGGATTCAGAAAAGTGGTAGGCTACCTACGTTGTGACAGTTTAATTTTAGCATATTTTTAGGGGAGGGGAGGACAAAATTTTCCTTTACGGGCAATCCCGCGCAAAAAAAGATTAGTGATTAAACTTTGGTATGGAAACGGGTTTTTTTTTTTTTTGCTTACATGAATAAGTACGTGCGCTCATTAATTATCCATGATTTTTTTAAATGACAAACAGTGACGAGTTTGTCAACAGATGGCGCAGAAACACGGTACCAGGAATGAATAATCCATACGTAGTTTTGAATGTTTAAGTATACATTCTCAGAGTTCCATTTGAAATGAAACCTGATACAGGATTTATGGCAAACGGACATGTATGGAAACGGGATTATGGCTACTAGGCTAAGATATTCAGGGCTTCCGGGATTATGGCAAACGCGAATATGGCTAACGGGCGGAAGCCGTTTTGAATTAAGATCACAATTAATCGGCCGAGCAAGAGATGCAACAACAGGTGTTTTCCGTTACATTGTGTTGTAAAATGTTATTAAACTTAAACTTAACCAGCTGAAGGGAAATCCCAAACTCCAAAAAGTGAGTTCCCTTTTCTTCGGCTAGTTGCTGAGTTGGGTTTCCCCTTTGCAGCACACTTGCTCACCCCCGTTCTCAGGGTCACTGGATCAATTTATGTAATGACACAGTGATCCATGTATAATATGTGACGCAGTTGCCCCAGTGATCCAGTCCAACACTGTTGGGGGAAGATCATCGAAAATTTGGAGGTCACATCTTCAATTTCTTCCACCCCCCCCCCCCGCCCCCCAGGCGTAACTTCAAAATAGGGGCCCGGAGCCGGGAGTGCACTGGAGGCCCCCTTCATTAAAAAAAAGTGCAGTTTTGGCAACACAAGGAGAGATCCCAGTGGAGCCCTCCCACCCCCATCAAAGAATAGAAATGAAGTCTTTGCCATGCAAGGCAAGAGGATGGTGGAGGCCCTTCATAAAAAAAAATCAGTTTTTGCTACACAAGGTCCAGTGGAGCCTTCCCCCCCCCCGCGGGGACTTTACAAAAAAAAAATAATGATAAAAGGACAAGTTTTTGCCACAATATAGCAATAATTTACTTTGATATTTTGCCATTATAACGAAATTTAAAATTTGGGGCCAGTGTGGGGGCCCCTAAAGTCGATGGGCTCGGATGAGATTGCCTCCTCTGTCTCACTTTAGTTACACCACTCCCTCCCCCCCCCCCCACACACATATACACAACATGAATAATGACCGGTTCCTAAAATTAAGCCCTGTGATCACTCAGCCGCGATACCACCATTAAAACTGAAAAATATTGCAGGAAAATCACAACAGGAGTGAAGGACAGTTTTCAACCTTCGAACTTACGAAGAGTAATAAATTCGTTCCAAAGTTCAATTAGGTCATTACACTGAACTAAACCGAATGTGCGGTAGAATTAAAACCAACCAAGCGCACAACTATGCACTAGTATAACCCAAGGCACAACAACGAATAGAGGTAAACAATCACTGACGTACACAGGCCCGCTCACTATCAGGAGGCAGGGGCAGACTCACGGTAAACTGTAGTAGACATTTTTAAGCACACGATTTAACCAACCCCCACAAAGTTGAAGTGATGTTTCCGAGTCACAGCCACACCGTTCAAAAACCTCCGCGTAAGAATAATTGTTCCCCAAAATTATTTTTGTGCTTTTTTTTTTTTAAAGGTATGCCCAACGAACATTTTTTTTTCTTAATTTGCGTGGTCTTAGACAAAAATTTCATAACACCAGTTCTTCTTAAAATTTGCCAACATTGCTTGCTTCGTTTTACTGTGAAAGTTGGGGGGGGGGGGGAATGGTTTCACAAAATCGGCATTTTTAGAAAAGCGCAGGAGAAATCCCCCCCTCCCCCCTCCTCTCCCCCTTCCGTGTGCACGCCACAGGCACAACTCAGCGTCCTAAGAACAACCAATGACGGAAATCATAGCTTATTTGCGGAAATCGTCAATTTTGAGAATTTATTTATTAATTTTTTTTAATTTAATTTAATACGAAGGAATGGAATTTTTTGTCATTGTGTACGTGTTTGAGACACGATAAATTTTGTAGCTGTAGAAAACATTGCCAGTTGGAGGAGCTCTCTGCACTTCACACACTTTAACAGAGAAATTTTTAATTAAAGTTTTAATTTTAAGATAGTAATCATAAAGAACACATACACCTCACTACAGGCTACTGCAGCAACATTTAAAATTGAAAACTTCCATTTTTTTCCTCCAGTGCTCCCCCCGTCCTTTCGAAAGAGCCCGGAAAATCCATTTCCCTCACCCCTACCTGTCGATAAATAATGGAGTGGCCCCAGTAGTATTGCAAAATGGTACTCTCAGAAATTGTTCGCACTGGTTTTTAATTTTTTTCGTGCACTTAGGAGTCAGTTAGTAGCAGTACATTTAGTTAGTATAGTAAAGGTTACTACAGTATCATACCAAAAACCAAAACTGGTAAAAGGGGCCGCCAAGTTTCGAATGGTTCGGCCCTTCAAAGGAGTGATATCAACACACCAAAACATTCGCCAGTTAATCGCACCGCTTAATAATTCGAAGGTTAAATGAAAACTTGAACATGGCTACTTTCGGTAGCAATGTTCAAGTTTTCATTTAACCTTCGAATTATTAAGCCGTGCGATTAACTTGGCGAATGTTTTGGTGTGTTGATATCACTCCTCTGAAGGGCCGAACCATTCGAAACTTGGCGGCCCCTTTTACCAGTTTTGGATTTTGGTATGATATCATTCCTTTTTTTTAAAATTGTGTATTGACTTAACTCCACTACCGTGCAGATGTGTAATAAAGTGCCACGTCAACAAGAAATTGGTTTTCAACAATTTGCTATTACCTTTTGCCTATAGGCCGAACCATTCTCAACTTAGTCACCTCCTTACAGGTTTTGGGTTTGGTTTAAATTTTGTTATAATTTGTTCTATTTAGTTAGTTTTGGTGTCTTGGTATCACTCCTTTGAAGGGTCGAACCACTCTCAACCTGGGCCTCTTTACCAGTTTTTGGCTTTGTTTATTTTGCTTAGTTTTTACAGTTAGTTTTGTTTTTCGTGAATTGGACGTGAATACAATTTCTCGGCAACGTTGTTTAGATTTATCGTGATACACTAGTGTGTGTCTAGGCACGCACGTCAGTATACACGTTTTCATTGTCCGAACTTTGGCCGTCCAATGAGAGACGAAGACGACAATACTAACAATGGTTATAACAATATTCTCGTACTTACGCCCCCAGGCTCCAAACCATAAAAGGTACGTAGTTCGTATTGCACTGCACCCATTCGTCCAATTTCATAGCTTGAAGCCTTCCCGTTATCTCGGTAGATGAATAATCACCCTATGGTATTTAGGAGAAGAGCTGACTAGCTAGCTAGGCAGTAACACATTTCCAACGTTATTGAGGGTCAGATTTTGCATTGAAAGCAGCTAGTTCCAACTCGAGTTAATTTTTGTCAGGTGAGTCATTGCTCTCGATTTCAACACAATTTAAGCTTTTGTACTGCATTATTATTTTTTTCCTCAAGTACGTGAAATGTGCCCAACTATGCTTCAGGATATAAGACACTGACGCTATGGCGTCGCGCTCCAATGGTTTACAACCTCGACAATTGAATTGATGTGATGTTTGTTGCCTAACTTGGCGCTACACACTAGCGTGTGTCTAGATATTTAGTACAATACTTTTTAGCAGAATTAAGAAATAATGCTGAACAAGTTACCCACTTCATTGAAAGGTAACTTGCTTATCAGGGCACAAAGAAAAACCGACTATTTTTTATTTTCCAGTTTCCAGACTCATTCGCCGTACTATTATCTAACAATAACCGTTGTTACGTACGTACTGTACGTCTGAATAAGCCTAATGACCAAGTTGTCGACGCGCCATTAAGCCTCAATCCCCCCCCCCCCCCCCAAAAAAAAAAAAAGATTAAGTGTGCGCGGCCTATCTTGAGTTCACCGCAAAAGGAACACATATAATCGATTGTACGTTTTTGGCAGCCGAGTGCCTTTTGATATCCAAGATGGTTACAAAAACAATGGCAGCCGTCGAATAAAGCCGCTTCGTCCAGGAAGACGTAGTCGCTCGTAAAATACGTCCAGGACTCAAGATACACACAATAGGTCGTTGGGGGAGTGGGGGTGGTAAATACTCACAAAGATATATTCTGTGCATTCGTAATCTCGTACCTTCGCCTTGGTCGAAAAATAATCTAGAATTTTTTAGAGTTTTAGAGAATCCAGAGTGTAATCTAAAATTTAACTCGTCTTGCCTTCCGCACGAATTCAGTATTAGACGTGCACTTTTAAAATACGCTTCAATTTTTTGACGACGAATCAGCTTGTTTAACCTTGGACTAACGTTTACCAAAGCATCGTGAAATTCAACGCAACACTGTTTGGTTTTATGTAAATCTAGCCAAACTAGTCTAATTATCAATCGTTTGGTCAAAACCTAAGGTGATTTCCTTGCAAAGCGTAGCACATCCTTTTTTTCCCCCACGTTTAGCACGATTAGACACGGGCCCCGGAAATGGACTGTGTTCGTGTCGTTTGTGGCATGTCAAAGATTCAACGTATTTCCTAGGCCTAGCAAAATTGACCCACTCCGTCCCGAGACAATCTTCGCAGTTGAAAAAAATAACGGTAATTCGACTGTATCCCTTTTTTTTTAAAGCATGTGTTGAATTTCGTGGCTGAGGGGGTATCCTGGCCAAGTCCCATACACAGTCAGTACGGGCCAGTGCAAGGTGACAGCCTACAATTCTTCTTCAAGTGGCTATTTTATCATATTATGGACATTATCTGGGATTATCAGAGTTTTCCAGGATTATCGTAGTTTTCCCTGTTCGACTTCCGGATCTACCCCTGCCCTAACTTACTATTACTCCATTTACATCTAAAACGCATGTTCAAAATTAAGCTATACATCTCTACGGGTTTTAGTTTGCTTCGCATGACACATGGCACAAAATAAATTTAAAAAAAAAATACGGCATGGAATTTGTTAAGTTTGTTGTAAAATTTGGGCGACGTCAAAAATAGAAAAATCCAGCCAAAACAAGCGACCTAACGTACAACAGCATGATGCAACTTACGAAACAACAACAAAAGAGCTACGATGAAGTACCGATGGATAACGGATCAGGACAACAAAAAAACCTCATAGGGGGAGGGGGGTGGGCGAATAATACAGTTGTGATTTAAATAAACTAAATTTTATGATTTCTTTACCTTTTTCTGCGTCACATCATCACTGAGGCTGAAGTTGTAGTGAATGTCCCTCTCGGGTAGCAGAGGATAGTACTTCGGCATTCTACCGTGAAAAATAAGTTACAGATGATCAACGGGAAATAAAATTAACGCGTACAAAACGTCGTTGTCGGATTGTGTTCAAGTCGATTCGTATCGTAGGATGTATATTTAGAGATGGAGAGACCCGATCAGTCAGGATGGACACAAAAGTGTGTGTTCAGTGTGCTGCCTACGTACGGGCGAGTCTATTATCAACTGAAGCCTATACCAACCCGACAGCGAGGCCGCAAGCGCGGTGCTGATTGGGTTGGTTACGTCATAACTTCACGACGCCGTAACTTCGCGAAAAGGAATCGGGTTTGGGGGCGGGGGAGGGTGATCTCGTCGTGCTAAGCAGCAGCAACGACACAATTCTTGAATAGTAGATAAACTGAGTCGTAGGAGTAGATATGGAGTAGAGTATTGCAATGTAGTAGTCGGGATCCTATCAACCTCATTCATCGTCTAGACTGAAAAATCGAGCCACACCCTTGTTACGAGGCTGTATTTGTTGTATTCCGTTCTGGTATTTGCTTAGATCGGCGTTATTTCAATTTTATTTGATGTAGAGACACACCATAAAAAAAAAAATCAGTGAACCAAGAAGCATTGGATTTTTTTTTTTTAGCCAAATGCTGATTTTTGGCCTAACCTAAAAAAACTGCCTGCATAAAACGTTTTTGCGCAGAGATGTTCTACAATATGTCCCTACTCCAAAACATAATGATGCCACCTTGACACCCTTGCGGAATACAAGATAGTGTCCAAAAACGGCCACGAAAAACGGTTTTTTGCTTCTAGCGCCTAAATCGTTCATCCGATTGAAAATTAACTAGTTACCAACTATGTTTAGAGTAAAATTTCCTTGAAAAAAGTTTCTATTCATATATTTTTGTAAAATTAATCCTTCTTGCCGGTAACGCATGTTGTATACAACTGTGCATAATGTATGTAACAATTCCTGACTTTAACAGCTGGAGTACCCGTTCCGATTCGGAAAATGGACGTGTTTCTGCTTAGATGAAGATGTGTACTTTCCAACAAAGGTAGTTAAAACGATTTAAATTAATTAGCAGCTAGGCTACGGCAGTTTACCTACGTTGTAGCGTTGTGCATTTTGCGCTATTTTACCACAAGTTTTATCTTTAAACTGCTGTAACTTATAGTGTCAGCAGCCTATCTTGAGTTGTCCACAGAACGAACACAGATAATCGATTGAACGTTTTCAGTAGCAGAGTGCCTTGTTGATATCGACAATGGTTACAAAAACAATGGCGGCCATCGATTAAAGCCACCCAATCCAGGAAAACGTAGCCGCTCACAAAATACTTGCAGGACTCAAGATACATCGCGCACACAATAGCTTCTAATTAATCTAAATCGGTTTAATTACCCTTGTTGTAAATTATATATCTTTATCTTTCGTCTAAACCTTACCAGGTCCATTTATCCGAACTAGAACTGGTAGTGCAGCTGTTTTAAGATGGATCTTGTGGTAAAATAGATCAAAAAGCAGAGCGCCACAACGTAGGTAAACTGCCGTATCTTAGCTCCTAATTAATATAAATCGCTTTAATTACCCTTGTTGGAAAATATACATCTTCATCTTTCATCTAATCCTAATCACAACCAGTTATCCGAATTAGAACGGGTACTGCAGCTGTTTAATTAAAGTCATCAATTGTAACACACGTTATGTACTGTTGCAGTCTTGCGTAAACGGCCTAAAATAACTTAAATAACGAATTTCGGCAAGAAGGATTAATTTTACCAAAAATATGAATAGAATCTTTTTTGAAGGAAATTTTATTCTAAACATAATTGGTAACCACTTAATTTTCAATCAGATGAACGGTTTAGACGCTAGAAGCAAAAATACCGTTTTTTGCCTCCATATTTGGACGCCCTCTTGAATTCCCCAAGGGTGCCAAGGTGTCATCATTCAGAATTGGGTTACACACAACGTACATGAACACAATCAGCAATGAGCAAATTGTGAAGACCATTCTTTTGGGTTGTTGTACCGGCTGCCAGACTATCCTGGGGAAGGAAGAAGGTGGGTTTACTAGCAAATGTTACTAGTGTCAGGACTATCATCCTTGCTAGCAGGAACAAAACAGAAAACAACCTTAATTTTGCATTTTACCCTTGCTAAATGCCAACGTGGAATAATTACGAATCCTACTTCAGAAATAAAGTATGTGTGTTGGGGGGGGGGGGGGGAAGGAGGGTTAAGCAGTGTAGTGTGAATAAGCATCTGTCGTTAGAGTGGTCGGCTGCCTGCCAGTTAAGTGAATGCTAAATAGAATCACACGACCGCCAGTCATGGGATGTTGAAAACAACCTTTCGTTAAAAAGTTCTCTGATGATTCGAAAAGTTAGTACCCTTTAAATTGCAGGGGAAAAAACAAATAGTTAAAAAGTCGTACGATGACGCGAAATGTTAGTGACCTTCAAATGGCAGGGACAAAAACAGTTAAAAACCCCTCTGATGATGCGAAACGTTAGTAATTTTCACCCTGCAGAGTAAAAACTGGTTAAAAAATCATGATATGATACGAAAAGTTCTTCAAATGGCAGGGGAAAAAATAGTTAGAAATCTATCTGATGTTGCGAAAAGTTAATGACCTTTAGACGGCCGGTGGGAAAATAAAAAAAAAAAGTCGTCTGATGAGGCGAAAAGTTAGTAACTTGCAAATATCAGGACAAAAATAGTGAAAAAGTTGTCTGATGATGCGAAAGGTTAATGACCTTCACAAGGAATGGAAATAAATTGTTAAGAAAATTATCTGATGATACGAAAAGTTGGTAACTTTCAAATGGCAAGGGAAAAATAGTAAAAAACTTGTCTGATGATGCGAAAAGTTAACGACCTTCAAACAACAGGGGAAAAAATTGTAAAGAAAAAAAAAATTCCGAGCCACTTCCTTAGCGGCTCCAAGGTCGTCCACCATCGATCTGTATACGTGGAAGATTGTACTATCAAGGTCCGCTGTTTTCAGTTTTTTTTTTGTTTCCAAATTACGAGCCTCGCTTGCGCTGTCGTGCTCGCTGCGGCTAAACACATAACATCAGAAACCACAACCAAAAACTAGTCCAAAATCTAGATAGGTCGACAAGCATGCTTGGAACATCTGCGGAAGTAGGCGCGTTAAAAAAGTCGCCTGATCCTGCGAAACGTTTGTAGCCTTCAACTCGCAAGAGAAAAAAAAAAGAGTTAAAAAATCGTCTGATAATACGAAAAGTTAGTAACCAGCAAATGGCAAGGAAAGCAAGTGTAAAAAAGTCGTCTGAGGATGCGAAAAGTTAGTAAGTTGCAAATGATGGGCAATATATAGTTAAAAACTTATCTGATGACGTGAAACGTTAATTACCTTCAAACGGCAAGGAAATAAATTGTAAAAAAGTCGTCTGGTGATGCAAAAAGTAATAAAGTCGTCTGATGATGAGAAAAGTTAGTAACCTTCAAATGGCACGAGGTGAGATAGCTAATAAATTCGTCTGATGATGAGAAAAGTTAGTAACCTTCAAATGCCATGGGGAAAGATAGATAATAAATTCGTCTGATGATGAGAAAAGTTAGTAACCTTCAAATGCCATGGGGAAAGATAGATAATAAATTCGTCTGATGATGAGAAAAGTTAGTAACCTTCTAATGGCACGGGAAAAATAGCTAAAAAATTCGTCTGATGATGAGAAAAGTTAGTAACCTTCAAATGCCATGGGGAAAGATAGCTAAAAAATTCGTCTGATGATGACAAAAATTAGTAACCTTCTAATGGCACGGGAAAAATAGCTAAAAAATTCGTCTGATGATGAGAAAAGTTAGTAACCTTCTAATGGCACGGGAAAAATAGCTAAAAATTCGTCTGATGATGAGAAAAGTTAGTAACCTTCTAATGGCACGGGAAAAATAGCTAAAAATATTCGTCTGATGATGAGAAAAGTTAGTAACCTTGTAATGGCACGGGGAAAATAGCTAATAAATTTTCGTCTGATGATAAGAAAAGTTAATAACCTTCAAATGGTACGGGAAAAATAGCTAAAAAATTCTCTGATGATGAGAAAACTTAGCAACCTTCTAATGGCACAGGAAAAATAGCTAAAAAATTCGTCTGATGATGAGAAAAGTTAGTAACCTTCTAATGGCACGGGGAAAATAGCTAAAAAATTCGTCTGATGATGAGAAAAGTTAGTAACTTTCTAATGGCACGGGAAAAATAGCTAAAAAATTCGTCTGATGATGAGAATAGTTAGTAACCTTCTAATGGCACGGGAAAATCGCTAAAAATTCGTCTGATGATGAGAAAAGTTAGTAACCTTCTAATGGCACAGGTAAAAAAGCTAAAAAATTCGTCTGATGATGACAAAAATTAGTAACTTTCAAATGGCAAGGGAAAAACAGTTATAAAGTCTTCTGATGACGCGAAAAATCTTAGTAAACATCAACTGGCAAGGGAAAAAATAGTTAAAAAGCCATCTGATGGTGCAAAAAATTAGTAACCTTCAACTGGCAAAGGAAAAAAATATCTAAAAAGTCAACTTGCAAGGGGAAATAATAGTTAAAAAATAGTTCGATGATGCGAAAAGTTACGCAGGGGGAAAAAATAGTTATACAAACAAAAACGTCTAGTGTGCCATAAAAAAAAGGATTATTTGATTGAAGTCGCACTTTACTTGTTAAAATGTACAAGGATAAAAATTGATGATTTTTTTTTTAAATAAGCAAATGTACAAGTGAGAAAATTGAGTGTGTTTAAGTGCTGCTGTGCTTTCCAATTAAATTATTGTTAAAGCACAACAGCACTTAAACAGATGCAATTTTCTCATATGTATAGTTGCTTATTTCAATTAAAAATCATCCATTTTTATCCGTGGCAAGGAAAAAAAAATAGTTAAAAAGTCGTCTGATGAAGCGAAAAGTAAACGCCCTTCAAATGTCTGAGTCTTCCTTTCCAGCTACCTATCAACACGGCAAGCCTGTGTCATTGCGTGAACAAGCGTGGGTGAAGTCTTGTGCTTCCGATAAAAGAATTGTAATAATTTTTTTCCGCGTAAAACCTTGGGCATACTAGATAAGATATTGACCGATTTTTTTTCCCTTTTGTTGATAAAACTTTGTGTTTCTGACATATGAAACTTAACCCTTTTAATTCGACGTATCTCACGTCGAATTAATGTGTTTGTGCCCCAAAACGGGCCTCGAGCAAATCGAGTCAGCCACATTTCCTCAAAAACTTGACAAATTAATTATTGTTCAATTATGATCCGACGAAATTAAAGTGCAAGTGTGGGTGAGTTACAGGATAGAAATTCAAAACACTGGGGATTTCAAAGAATCTGTAATTCGAAATCCAAACTGCTAACCTCTAACGCGGGTGTAAAAATACCATCCCCAGAATAAAAAGTTTATGCATGCAAATGCCTGCATTTATGTATACGAATGCTTGCATATTTAAACCATGCATGGCCCAAAATACGATGGGGGGGGGGGGGGGGGGGACATATTTCCACCCCCTTACTTTACAGAAAGTAACATTACGTAAATCAAGAAATGTAATCGTTCTCCGCAAATAAAGTGGTCGTACGTTTTCTAGCAAGAGGCATAAAATTCTGCTCCCCACCCCCCGGACAAAAAATATTCTTACATATATAAATGCCCGCACTTTTAAACCATGCAGGGCGAAAATAGGAGGCTGCACCCCCTCCTCCCATCTTTTCTCCCTTGGATGGTTTAAATATTTGCATACATAAACATTAGTGTACACAAATATTTTTTATGAAAGGGGGTGTACAATTTCACATACGTAAAATATTGCATACGAATGTCCACACTTTCTTTTTTTTTTGGGGGGGGGGGGGGGGGGCTTATATTTTCGCTCCCCTTATTTTCGCTCCTGCATGGTTTTAAATTGCGGACATTCATAAGTTTAGGAAAATTGGAAATTAGCCAACAGCGAAAATCATACACTAGAAATAACGTAGTTCAGTAAGCCACCTTTATGCACTTACGTTTCGTCGTAGTGGCATGACCCGAATTCGAACCGGCTACCCAGTTCGCCCCCAGATCGCTTGCATAGCGCCTTAATCGCTATGGCCACATCCTCCACTGGCATAAAGATAACTCACTGAACCCGTTATTAACGTCACAACCGTGACCAGGGCTCCATTCGACCGAAATTCACTCGGCCAAAAACAATTGAGCGGGAAGACAAATCATACACTCACATGGCTCAATAAAGGAGAAATAAATAGACATAAATCGCTAGAAATAATATTAAGGAAGATTGGAAATTAGACAACAGCGAAAATGATACACTAGACATTTCGGTCGAATGGAGCCCTGGTCACGGTTCTGACCTTAATAACGGGTTCAGTGAGTTATCTTTATGCCAGTGGAGGATGTGGCCATAGCGATTAAAGCGCTATGCAAGTGATCTGGGGGCGAACTGGGTAGCCGGTTCGAATCCGGGTCATTCCACAACGACGAAACGTAAGTGCATAAAGGTGGCTTACTGAACTACGTTATTTCTAGTGTATGATTTTCGCTGTTGGCTTATTTTCAATTTTCCTTCATTCATATCAACATACTGATTGATTACCGTTTTAATTAAATACGAATTAGCTTGACGTCCCAACCGTGCTATAAATTATATATTGGTGAGAAACGAGCGGTATCGATGTTTAACCCACGGCTGCGATGATTGGCCTGGCGAGAGTATACAAATGTCGAGTGCCAGGCCAGACTAATTATCGCAGCCGTGGGTTAAAAATCAATAACCGCTCGTTTCTCACCAATAACTATTACTAATTAATGATACATCGTGATAGCTTTTGGCCAATTTACCAATATGTTGTACAGATTTTAAGAGTTCGGGTTCCGAAAAAAGACTAGATCTAGCAAAGAATCACCCCGATTGGGAAATTTTACAAGTTGGCCCAAGTCCAAAATTCTAAAGTTGTTTCCAAAAACGGGGTAGCGGCGAGCAGTAAGCCTTTCCCAGATATGTCAATAGTTGAAATCCCCGAGTAGAACTTAGTTATTTTTTTTAATATTATTTCCCTTAGTAATGGTTATCCGGGGAAGAGTTCGGTGAACGATAAACGGCACATAATAAAAATTTGTTGAGTCCGTTCATATGGTACTACCCCCTCCCCCCCTCCTCCCTTCCGTCGTTTAGTAGTTATGCCACTGCCAGCTGATAACATGTACTACTATCAAATAATACTACAGCTAGCCTACTTTGTAATGTGGTAGCGTTATTTGGTAGGCAACCGTCATTTATCCATGATTAGTTTCCCGTTTCTACTAAATTAAATGTATCTAGACACACGCTAGTGTGTCGCGCCAAGTTAGGCAACAATCATCACAACAAACATCACACCAGTTCAATTGTAGAGGTTGTAAACCATTGCAGCGCGGCGCCATAGCGTCAGTGTCTTATATCTTGAAGCATAGTTGGGCACATTTCAGGTACTTGGGGAAAAATAATAATGCGGTACAAAAGCTTAAATTGCGTTGAAATCGAGAGCAATGACCCACCTGACAAACATTAACTCGTGTAGGAATGCCAGCTAAGCTGCTTTCAATGCAAAATCTGACCCTCAATAACGTTGTAAATGTGTTAACTAGCTAGCTAATTCGCTCATCCCCATGTTAAATCCCATAAGGTGATTATTCATCGATACCGAGGTAACGGGGAGGCTTCCAGCTGTGAAATTGGTCGAATGGTTGCAGTACAATACGAACTACATACCTTTTATGCTTTGGAGCCTGGGGGCGTAACAGGGATGGCGTGGGAGGGCGCGTAAGTACGAAAATATTGTTTTAACCATTGTTAGTATTGTCGGCATCGTCTCTCATTGGACGGCCAGAGTTCGGACAATGAGAACGTGCATACTGACGTACACCTTTGGGCATAAAAAATGATCGCACTGCATCGAGGTTCAAGTAGCCAACAACAATGCAAACTTTTTCATAGTTGTAAATAAGAACATACGTCACTGAAGGCGGAAGGAATTCTCCATTGTTGATGCCAAAGAGTGGCATTGTTGAATGGCATTGTACAAAGCCCCAGTATAACGAAAACGATCTTTCTTTATGCCCAAAGGTGTACGTGCCTAGACACACACAGTGCATCACGATAAATCTAAACAACGTTGCAAAGAAATTGTATTCATGTCCAATTCACGAAAAATAAACCAACTGTAAAAACAAAGCAAAATAAACAAAGCCAAACACTGGTAAAGAGGCCACTAAGTTGAGAGTGGTTCGGCCCTTCAAAGGAGTGATATCAACACACCAAAACTAACTAAATATTGTAATACAAATTGCCACAAAATTAAAACCAAACCAAAAACCCATAAAGAGGTTACTAAGTTGAGAATGGTTGGGCCTGTAGGCAAAAGGTAGTAGCAAATTGTTGAAAACCAATTTCTTGTTGACGTGGCACTTTATAGTAGATATCTGCACAGTAGTAGAATTGAGCCAATACACAATTTAAAAAAAAAAGAGGAGTGATATCAGCACACCAAAACAACTTAATCCCACCGAATAATACTTTGGACGTTAAATGAAAACTTGAACCAGTTGAACTAGTTTTTATTTAACCTTCGAACTATTAGGCGGTGCGATTAACTTGGCGAATGTTTTGGTGTGTTGATATCACTCCTTTGAAGGGTCGAACCATTCGGAACTTGGCGGCCCCTTTTACCAGTTTTGGTTTTTGATATGATTATAATAACAACGCGGATAAAGAACAAAGTGCAACAGTATATTTTAAATATTGCTACAACACTGTTGTCATTTCACTCATGTCTAAATTTGCTATTCTCGCTCAAAGAACAGCTTCGTGATCAGACAACGGTCGACTAAATAGCTGCTAGCAGCGAGAATACAAAATCCAACATGGCGTCCATTTCGGAGTTATCGAATCGAAAACAAACCATCGAATGCTGGCATTTATAAATCAATCCGTCGACTTGTACTGCAGTAAGAATTGTTTTCTTGTTCTCATAAATCGACGCTGTCATGTTGCACGCATCGTGCGTAGTGTTGCTGCGAGAAACAAGGAGAATATATTGTTGACATGGTTGCTACGTACAGATAACTCGAATGCCGCATTCTCCGGTAAAGGCGAGAAACAACCATCAAATTTAGTATTAACCAGGTAAAAGCTAATGAGCGAGAAGATTGTCGGTACGTAAACCGACCCTTATAGTTTTAAGCAGCCTTCAAGTCTGCAACAGGGAAGAATAGGTGTCTCCTCACTGATCAAGTTCATGCTGCGTTAGAATTACGGAAAATGATCAGTTGAACAACGTTTTCCCATGCAGTGGCCAAGAGGTGAAACGTATAACGAGTGATAGATACTCTTCGCACCTGTATATTATAGGTTAAAACCTATACCGCGTATTTTTAATGTTGGTTATCTCCGAAAATAATTATGACCCAGAACGCGACCCAGAACTCGCGACCCAGAACTAGCAATGGAACACCCAGCAGTAGAGCTGGGGCGTTTTAAAAACGAACGGGAGAAACCAACTCGGATTCCATTTTAGGGTGTAGGCAAGTAGAGAGCTGGTGAGGGGGAAAGGTATAATACTAATTCCATTACCATGCTGGCTTTCCACCTCCCCTCTCTAATGTGGCTCAGAATTGGACTCCACCGTTTGTTCTGATAACGGCCCAGCTCTATTATCAGCACTATTATCTATAAAGTCTACCTTATGCCACTTCTGTACATAAAACGTTAGTATTTAGTGCCCTCAATGCCGTAATTAGGGTTGTTGCAAAGGGTGCCTTCCGGGCCCAGGAGGCAGCGAGCCCAAAATTCACGAGTCGGGGGGCCCAAATAAGACAAATTTCACTTAGTGGCGTGTACAGACGAGGGTGGGCCCCTGGCACAGTACTACAGGGGGCCCATGTGCGGGGGGGGGGCCATTCATTAGGCGGAGGGGATACTCCCCAGAAGTTAATAAAATTTTTGAAAATCCACATTAAAATTAGGCAAAATGCTTAACTTTGGAACCAATATATTCAGCAATGGTTTTAAGACAATTTAGTGCATTTCACTCACTGGTGGGCAACTTTGTATTGTATCACTGATGTGGTTGGTACAAGTTCAAGAAGAATTGTGAAAGGAAGGAAGAATTTTTTTTTTTAATTTTGAATATATTACGAGCACAGATTTTCAAAGTGGTAGAAAAAGTGATCAACTTGGGTGTCAGACTGTGTAGTGCGAGAGGAGGGGAGGGGGGGGAGTTAGGCACTAACAAACTAACTGGTGGGCACAAGTTTGTGGCTCTTAACACATTCAAATCACCAAATAAAAAATTTCACAGAGCCTTCTTTCTCAAAATCACACCAGTAAAGAAACATTAAGTGGGCTTAAAGTTCACAAACACAGAGGAATTTGACAGACAATTTCGAACAGCTTTCAAACTGTCATCTTGCTCCTGTTCCCGTGCAGTTGTAGAGGATACAGTAAGCTTTCTTGTTTTTCTACTCGTAAGTCACTATCCGACTCCCAGGGCGAGGTACTGTCTGTGCACCAACATGTTGAAATTTGAAATTTGCAAGTTTTATTGCATTTGGTGGGTGGGCTGGGGCCCCCAACGCAGGTGGGTCCCTGGGTCCTGCCAGTCTGACTGTATGGTGTACACGCCACTGATTCACTATATTTTGGTTGGAGTTGGAAGTTAATTTGCCCAGAAAATTTGTTTACTTGTTGAGGAGGGGCCCAACATTTTTGTCCTTGCACCCCTACTTGGTAAAAGCCAGATATGGTACTGAGTGCCCTTGACAGTTAGCAAGATATTCACGAAAGTATTACAAACACGTGCTTCGCACAACGCATGATACCACTGAAAGAAAAAAATGGAATATGCCACGTGTTTGACGAATGCGGGAATGACGACGGTTTATTTTTCATTTCTTTTTTTTTTCCTCACCTGACGATTACGCAACTTCGGTCTGGTCGATAAGCCTTAATCTTTACCACCTCAGATAAGGAATATGGGAAGCTTTCTTTACTAGCAGCATGCGTCTGTATACGCACGCACGAATAACCAAGCGTAATTTGTTATTGATTTACAAAGTTGTAAATCAATACGAACACTTCTCATTTTACACGATGTCACCCTTTGATACCATGTTTATTTATATTTTTCTTCACAGTGTAAAGAAAAATGTAAATAAACACGGTATCAACGGGTGACGTCATGTAAAATAAGAAGTATTCGTATTGATTTACAGCTTTTTACACCTCCACATCCAACCATTAGCACAGATTGTTTTGTAAAAAGAATCTCGGCTCGCACAGGCACACTGTAGTGATGAATATCACCAGGCACGCACGACTTTAGGCTAGGAGTGATCCCTACATATCACCCTCGGCACACTCTCACCGCTATTTACAACACGACAACAGGATCATCACAAAACCACACTTACCCACTGACAACAACAATACGATGCACCAATATTTCACGCCTCAGCATTCTGGTAACAACAATCCATCCACTTATTCTATCCACACTCCACATGAAAGCCATCTAAAATGCTTTCTTTTCGTTCCATATCTTCTTCTCTTAACACAACAAACCAACAAATACCACAACAAACAATCCAATCTCCAGATTTGGACTCAATCAGGTCCACAGTTCACCACTGGAGAAAATCACACTGGTAAGACAAACCAACCCTACATTCAGTAATAGGGTGTTTTCTTCCCGACCTTTTCCCCAGCAAATACACACACACAATCATGCACCAAAACACAGTACCGAAAATCTACTCCCCGACCGGAAGTCTCTTTAGGGCATCAGCATTCCTGTTGTTTGACCTCTTTCTGTGTTCAATGGTGAATGAAAGATCTTGTAGAAATAATGACCACCTAAGTAACCCACCATTGTTATTTCCTTGTGATTTTAGCCAGACCAACGGATTGTAGTCCGTTTGCAACACGAAGGTCGACAAAGCTAAATACAGGTTTAACTTCTTGCCCCCCTCCCCCTCCCAACATTCCTTCTCACTTGTACTATACCCCTCTTCTTGTTAGTTTTTTAGATAAAAAAAAAACAACACCGGATTCTATAATCCATCCTTCCCTAACGGTGACAAAACTATAACTACCCACCTATCATAAGTATCAGTTTGCACGGGGTAGGTTTTGCCTGATCTAGGTGCTGCCAACACTGTAGGAGACGTAAGAATTTGCTTTAACTAGGCAAAAGCCACCTCACAATTTTCATCCCAGACCACCCTTTCAGGAAATTAGGAGTCCCCTTTTGTAGCCTGTCAGTAAAAGATAAAACTGGCTCTGAATGGTTCCTGACGTAGTGTGAGAAGTAGCATGTCAAGCCTAAAACACGCTTAACGTCTTTCTTTGTTTTTGGAACAGGTAACTCCACTATTGCTCACTCTTTGGCATTTGCCGGCCACCTACAACCTCTTCGCACTTTATGCCCCAAATTCTTGGTTTGCAGCCCTTCCAACTGACCATTCCCTCCAGCATCCCATGGCTGTGACTCCAAATCCATCCCTGTTATTTCCTTTACACTTTCTACTCCCCCTCTTCTGAATACTAATTTCGTTTTCTGGACCATACCAAAAATGGTTTCATGAGGGGCTGGAGTACCTTAGGGCAGGGGTCTCCAAACTGCAGCCCGGGGGCGAGATGCGGCCCGCGAAGCACTTTTGCCCGGCCCGTGCTTTATTTTCACTAAATGCTAATTTTTAGCTATTTTATGCTTTTTAAGGTATATTTTCCTTTCTCCTGAGTGAAGCGATGGTTACTTTTTCGAAACAAGAAAGATCTCGACTTCGTTTAGGAATGGCTGGTGAGCACATGCACTACTTCGCATTGGAGTTTTCCCTTTTAAATCTCAACATCGACAAATTGCCAAGTGGGAAGCAAGCCCACAGTTTCTAACAATGGGGGATGGGGGTTTAGTGAGGAGCTTATAGATTTAGTCCAGGGTTAGCAAAATACAGTAACTTATCTTAATTCTGGCCAATTCTTCACAATCTTTCGGTCGGAATTTTCCCAGATCGAATCCCTGGGTTCCAGACCTCCCTTTGCCAGATATTTCTTCTTCTCTAAAAGTCTGGTTATGTCCAAAAATTGAGCCGGTTCAGCCACATGAGCATTAAATTGCTTCGGTGACTTAAGGCTTAAAAGAAATTAATTTAAAAAAAAATTAACTAGTGTTTGGTATTGGGATGGGCACCGCTAGAACTCACTAGGACCAGCTGAGAACAATTTGGCCCGCAAAAGATAAGCAACTGTGCTATACGGCCCTCAGTTTGAAAAGTTTGGAAACCCCTGCCTTAGGGGGAGGGAGAGAGGGGAGGAAACATAAGATGGCTTCTGGGCTGGAGGGAGGAGGGGGCAGGAGTCAAGGTGCAAATGAGACTGCTGTTGGGTTGGTGGAGCCGCAGGGAAAGTGGTTAAGAAGGGGTCTCAGTTTTGGGAGTTTTTGTGTTTGTGGGCTAGG
Organism: Lithobius niger; assembly: GCA_023313725.1. Classification (NCBI taxonomy): domain Eukaryota; kingdom Metazoa; phylum Arthropoda; class Chilopoda; order Lithobiomorpha; family Lithobiidae; genus Lithobius; species Lithobius niger. The sequence goes on from JAHWFP010250615.1 coordinate 43,518, forward strand.
CGGCTTCGGCCGCACCCTGTTGCAAAAGGGAGAGCCATTATCATCACCATTATCATTGCTCCCAGATGCCCAAGAACGTACCAAATTTTGAAAATTTAATTTAATTGTCATTCAACAGTTAAAGACGGGTTAACACCAAATCAAAGTTTGTATCCTCTAGCACCATCGTGTTCTGTCCAACACTTGCAGGCAGGAAACAAAGGAATGCACAAATAAATTTCTATTGATACAGTAGACAAGCCACGTGCCTCTTTCTTATTGAATGAAAATTTGGTACGTCCTCGTGTACCGGGAAGCAAGCTGTAATTGAAGATTATCAATATTACTGCTGCTAGATGGCGGTGCGGTAGATTCGTTATATTCTACCGTGGCGCCATCTAATGGCAGCAATATCGTCAACCTTTACAGCTTGCTTCCAAATTCACGAGGACCTACCAAATTTGTACTCAATAAATAAGGAGGCACGTGGCTTGTTTGTTGCGTTAAAAGATATTTCGTTGTGCATTCCTTTGCTTGCTGTGAAGAAGCGCTAGAGAGAACTAAATAGCGCTAGACGTTGCAAACTTTCGTTTGTTTCTTTAAAATAAATGCTTTGTGCATTCCTTGGCTTGATGCAAGCAAGAGCTAGATAGTATTTGGTACGCTAGACACTGCTCTATTCTGTAGACTTTCATTCGGTGATGAGGATAGTGTAGTGTTTGTGCACTACTCCTTGTTCTGCGTGTCACTAAGTATAGTATGTATTTATATATATATATATATGATTAAGCATACCATGCAATTACCTGGTCTTACACCCACCAGGGTGCATTGTTATTCATAATACACCTACATATTGTGAGGCAGCGCCAATTGTCAGGTGCTACCACTTCACCTACTTTATGCTACAGATCGTGTGTATGACTCAATCATGTCATATTGGCTTAGGTAAGCTAAAGGTCTAAAGCCACATACCTGTAAGCCTATTATTTTCAGTGAATTGGTGGTGGGTATCTGGAAACCGGAGACTTTAAAGCAGCTTTTAGCTAAGGATCCCAGTACTCTTACTCTCAAAGGGACCTGTAAGTTTGTTCTTGGCCAAGAACTGGCAGAGAAGTATGTGATGTGATGCAGCTTCAGAGTGCTTCTACTCACTTAGTGAAAAACAAATGTCCCTGTTAATTTTAAGTAGGGGTGGCGCCGCAGGAAGGGGGGCGCGAGACCCCCCCCCCCCCCCCCCCGCGGAGTAACCGAGATCGTCGTCAGGGAACAACCCAAAGCCTGAGTCTTCATGACAACATAAAATTCGTAACAATTTGGCGAAAAAAGCTCAAAATATAGTTTGCCGTTTTGTTTGCCAGTAGTCCTACTGTATCTATCTCATCACCTCCATAATTTTAAGAGCTGTCTTAGTTAATGCAGAGACGTCAACTAAATGTGTACAAAACAAAACTTGTTAATTAACGATTCTAGCTAAGTTTTCATCGTTTGAATTCGTGAACTGAGCGAAAATCGTGCACAGTAAGTGGCTAAATTGAAAATTTATTTGCTGCATTAGACCATCAATGCCATGATTTAACACGCATCTTAGTTAGGAGACACGTTTGGGATGCCAACCACTTGACCAGTCATCTCTAAAAGGAAAAGTCCCGATTGTAAAACCGTTGCCGACGTGATCTCTTGGGTATAATGTAGTTAGGCAATGGTAAAACCCGAATGCACACCGCGAACTTTGTGAGGGTATTGCACACACGCAGCAATACCAGCACAGTGGTTAGAGTCCCAGCCTCCCAACCAAGAGGACGCGTACTCAAATTTAGCGTCTAATCAATAATGGACTTAAAAAAAATTTACTGTGCTTACAAATGGCCGTGTACTTTTGAGGGCCGAGGTGTGTTCTTGCTATGGTTATAGCCGAAAGGTCAGTTAAATATGTACACAACAAAACTTGTTAAGCTTTCCTTCCAAGTTTTTGTCAGTTAAAATCTGATAACAATTAACTCTATAAAAACCGAGCAAAGAATCATAATTGATGACTAAGTTGGCGGTTTGATTTGCTAGTAGCTCTTTTCCTCTTAGCCCACCGCCACCGTGATTTAATACTAATTCTTAGTTAATTCAGGAACGTTGAAAAATAAACAACAATATTTTTCAAACCTAAATTATTCAGTGTTAGTTAACGTTAATTTAATAATATTTTTTTTAAATTTAAATTAATCAGTTGATTTGATTTGTAAATAAAATCAAGAGTGAGATAGACCACCTATCTCACTCTTGATAAAATGTATAAAAAAAATATATAATTTGTTGGTCACAATTAGGTTTTTACGACCTCTCATGCTAAAGAATGTTGTCGAAAAACATCCGAAATTTGCTTAACAATGTGGTGCAAACGTGTCTTGGGAAGCCGAAAGTAGACCCTCAAATAGTGTAAAATGCATCAGCTTCCGGGGCTCTGCCCCGTACCCCACTGGAGAAGCTTTCAGCACTCACCCAGACCCCCTAGCTGGCTTCGCCAGGCCACTGCTAAAATACAACAAATTTTAACAAAAAAAATTTCGTTTTCTTTGCCCCCCTGTCGGGGAATCATTGCGCTCCCCCCCCCCCCACCCCCACCCCCAATCTGGAGTTGGCTGGCGCCTCTACTGATTTAAGAAAAAGCAAAATGATGCTAAGTGCTTCTGTTGTGGTTACCCTAATCATGTGAAAGCCGTCTGTAGGTATTAAAGCACACATGCACAGCCTGCAGGATTGTTAGG
>JAHWFP010250616.1:0-14723 GCA_023313725.1 Lithobius niger
TTTTTTTTTTTACGGTTTTCAATGATTTTGAACTCGTTCTAGAGCTGGCATCGTTCAACGATGGATGTTGAACAGTGTTCAAGGCCGGGTGCAGACGGTGCACAAAACGCAAGACAACCACAGACGGTATCTTTGGCGTTTGTGGTGCGTTTGTGGCATAATAATTGCAATCGGTGGCAGGTCAGGTAAAAACCATGAGAATGCACTGGAGCTTTCACACGCAGTGGCGCGTTTCTCGTGTGTTGGTAGACCACTCCAGAATCGCCTGCAAGCTCCTGCTCCTCGGCAATTTCGGTGGTACGTTGCAACTTGACTGCCACATAACCTGTTAAGTGATCGGTCGACTCATTAAGCCAATTACCTCAGCTGGCATTGTTTGCGAAGCCTGCTCTCTAAGGTGGTCAGAATCGTCAGCAAGCATGATGAAAGGACAATTTATGTGTTTGTTGCCTGAAAGGTGCCGTTGATTCAGACTCACTAGTGGTATCATGGTTTCAGCGATTTACGCACGTTGTGTGGTCCGTCTGCTCCCGCACATACGGAGGTTGAAGAGAGACCACAAAACGTACGATAATCACAGATGCAATCCTTGGTGTTTGTGGTGCATTTGTTGCATAAAAATCGTAAATTGGTGGCAGGTCAGGTAAAAACTATGGGATCGTACTTGTGCTTTTACACGCCGTGTGCATTTCTGAATTTGTCGGTACATTTCAAATCACCTGTAAGCACCTGCCCCTCGGCACTTACCGAACAACATGCGGCAAACGTAGAAACTCTCCACTCCGTGTGAAAGCACCAGTAAGATTCCATAGTTCTTACCTGACCTGCCACCGATTAATATTTTTTGTACCACAAACGCACCTCAAACGTCAATGATTGCTTTCGTGATTATGGAAAGGTTTTGTGGTCCATCTGCAACCGCCCTTATGTTAGACGTGAGACTAGACGGTCCAGGAAAATTCAAAGAAAGGATTGGGTCCACCCTATGTTCTAGAGTTCTTTCAAGTCAATCCTAGGCCTTGTTCACTCTTGTTACCACAACACAGGCCTACACTACTTCTATGATCAATCGGTCAGTTTCAAAATTGGACATATTTCAGGTCAAAAAAACACAAATACACACAATCAAAAACACTCAAGAAAAGAATGAGCCGATCGATCGCTCAGATAGGCGAGGTACACTGAATCGCCATGTGACGTGGAAAGTGCCAAAAAGTGGGTGCCTGCAGGTGATTAAAGAGGTTTATCGACAAAGAGAGAAAGACACCACTGCATGTGAAAGCATCAGTGCGATCCCATGGTTTTTACCAGACTGACCACAGATAATGTGTTTTTACGCCACAAATGCCAAGGATTGCGTCTGCGATTATTGTGCGTTTGTGGCCCGTCTACAACCGCCCTAAGGCAGTGAACCCAGTTGATTTTTTCTCCATTAAATTTGATTAGTTAGCCGTTTGTTTACTTTTTTTTTTTATCACGAAGCTTAGGCGAAACATTACTTAACGTAGTCGTCAAGTTGACACTTCCTGTGCGAATGATCCCCAAACCATATATTATGATCTAAGTCTATGTTTTAGTTCTTTTGTACATTTTTTTTGCAGGACTGGTTGGCTCTGATCCATCTTTGTTACACCCTGAATAGTTATAATGTTTATTATATACACTTGCTGCAATTTGTCATACATGAGGCATTAATAGTGTGTACCCACTCATAAGTACTGTGCGAGAAATATTGAATGTGTGGTATTAAAGCTTAAAGTTGTCGAAAGTCACCACAGCCCTCGAAATACGGATGTGCCACTGTTAGATAAATTTGTTGCACTCATTAGGCGAGCTGAATTTGTATGGTACAGACTTTTTAAGCACATTTTTTTACTGTGCACTCTTCGTTTATATTGGAACTCATTTTTATGATGCCCCCAAAATACAGCAGTGTGCACAGAAGAAAGGAAATACAATATGGTCGCAGACAGACCCGATATCAAACGGCACCACCACTCCTACTACCTCCAAATTGCCTTCTGCTAACTCCTCTTCCAATGAGACACGGTCGTGGGGGTGCCTCCTGCTAGATGACATGCCTGCACGGAGCTGCTTCCCCCCTTAGAAAACTCTCCAATTTTTTTTTCAATATCCTTAGTTATAAAAAAGAATTTTACAAATAATTACAAAAGTAGCCTAAATACAAACAAAAACAGATACGGAAAACATAGATACGGAAAAAAAAAACGTAATAACGTCATTGCTACACGCATTTGACTCCTAAGGCTAAACAAAAACGAAACGAAAAATCGCAAATCCGTTTTAGAAATCATGTTAAATTGGATAAAAGAAAATTACCATAAAAACTACTACTAGGGCTAAAGAAACAAAACTTAGTTTGCTACTTTAAAAAGTCGACAAGACAATTTTTTTAACAAAACAGGTATGTGCTAGCACTGCATTAGTAATTCGACGTGTCATACGGCAATGTAATAAAAATGTGCAATTGATGTAGTTGAAAAGGCAGAGAAACAAACCAGGCACTACTAAAAAGTATGAATGCGTGGTGTACTGAACGATATATTGGCAAGAGCAAAACGAATACGGTTTTAGAAAGCAAAATAGAAACTTCTGCTTGTTTGTTGCTCCATTCTACTGAATAGTAGACACCTGAGCCTAGGCCTATTTTTACCAATTGATTATTTATTATCAATTAGCTCTCACCCACAAAAATCGCATGACAGACTGTTTCTCCTTTGTTTGGGCTCGTCAGTAGAGATACCTTGTGGATGAGAGCTGGGTTACGCTTGCTAGGGCATATGACAAGAGCGAAACGAGTATGGTTTCAGCAAGCAAAATAGCAGAAAATTCTGAGTTTCCATTTTCCTTTCTGAAACCGTAATCGTTTTGCTCTTGTCATATGCCCTAGGAAGTGTAACCCAGCTCTCATCCACTAGGTGCTCTCTTCTGACGAGCCCTAACAAGGGGGAAAGTCTGTCTAGAGATCTTTGAGGGTAAGAGCTTATTGATATAAAATATCTGAATTACACATTATATTTAAAAATACTTGACTTGCATTTCTGATGGCTGCGAGGCTTTACCATTTTCGCGTTCAATAGATGAAAATCCAAGCAAAATCTGTTAACCCCCTCCTCACCCTTTTTCAGTGGAAAACATGGTACAGCTCCCCACGGTGACACAACGTTCAATGACGTCATCCCTAATCCATTCAATCATTTGGGCTTCAATGATGGCTCTAGTCTCCTTGTTGACTGGTCGATGAGGCAAACGTATTGGGAGTGTGCCAGGCTCGAATTCAACCTTGTGTTGCTACAGACGAATGCTACCACGTTTTGATGTAAAAACATGTTGAATCTGTTTAGACATCTCGTCAGTGGCGTACATTGTGCATTAAAACAAAGTGCTTGCTGGATTTAATCTTCCAGCAATGGATAATCCTTAGCACGCCGCTCCTTATCTTCCTCCATCTTTAGCTGTGCTACATTTTCAATGATTGTCTGACCAACTTTCACAAAAGGATTGGTCTCATGGTCTTCCATTCCAACCCTCCAGCCACCTTTTCGATGTCTACGATAAAGCAAGTTCGACCCTATAAATCCCGGCCGAGGATTACGCTGTCTACAGCATTTTTAAAAACTAAAAAGGTCTGCTGAGTAGCATTACCACCAGGCCGTCCGCCCGTGCTGCACAAGTAACCACTACCTTGGGATTTCCCAGCCACCAAGGTAAACATTACAGAGCAATCACTGTGCCACCACGTGCTGTAGCACCGGGAACGATCGAGGAACTGGGCCAAGTGTCAAAGCTACGAATGGTAACCCTGCCACTTTAACGTTAATTAAAGGAACTGTGCCAGATTTCGTCTCTTCATCAAGGCCTTTAAACAAACGCACATTTGGTGCAAAAACATGGTTTCGCGTCCCTTTCCACAGTCCATCCTTTGCCCTCCAATCCTTGTGTTTCTTGGACGCAACATAGTTTGTCCAAGTTAGTCATCAGGTTTGTCGAACTCGTTACGAGAAGTTTGGCTTCCCTACGCTGCATCACTGTTTGAAGTGAAGCCTTGCTAAGCCAGTCTGGGCTCTACATACAGGGATGAGTCGTGAGGCGGGACGTACCTACGTACTTACCTGCGCCCCTTCACTCAACAATCCTCTTAGGGTGCCTATAGCCTGGCTACCTATTATGGCTTGTTGGGGCAACAGTTCGAACTGTACTCATGACAGGCCCAACATGACAGGCTCATGACAGGCTCATGACAGACCCAACATTCACCATCGAAGGGTTTTCTTTCCTCTTATGGTTTCTGTTGTTCTGTCTCCTCAGTGGTTCTGGCTTTTTGCACATTGCTGCTTTTTATACAGTTTTTTGTGTTTCCAGTAATATTCTGGGTGTGGTACTTGCCAGTTCGATACCCTCTAGGATCGAGTGCGGCCATACTCACTGGTTGTATCTTCCCTGTAAGTGCCAGTGTCGTCCCTGTGTTGTTTTTTTGGCCAGCTCGTTACGAGAAGTTTGGCTTCCCTGCGCTGCATCACTGTTTGAAGTGAAGCCTTGCCAAGCCAGTCTGGGCTCTACAGACAGGGATGAGTCGTGAGGCGGGACGTACGTACCTACTTACCTCCGCCCCTTCACTTAACAATCCTCTCAGGGTGCCTATAGCCTGGCTGCATATTTTGCATTACCAAACATAGGCGATGAAGAAGATTCAGTGTCCTGAAGATCTTTATTTAATGCGTTTAGTCTTGTATCAATGCAACAAATGCATGCTGTGAAAACCACTACCATTAGTGGCTGAATCGCAAGTTGTTGTTTCAGTTGTTGGAATCTTGCATCATGCCAGCAAATCGTTGCCTCATGATTGTGATTTAATGTCTTGTGAAATTTGCATTGAATCGTAAACTGCTGTGTGTGATTGAAGAACGGCACCTTTGACTGGAGTTCCATCCTTTGGAGTTCCAATTTGAGAATCCTTGATTATAAATTGCTCATGTTTGTTGCAAAATACAACTTCAGTCGAATTAAACATCTGCAGCATTGGATGAAGGAAGAGAAATAGAGCAAAGGTGCCTTATGGAGGCATTGGTCGTTTCGTTCCAGTTGTTACTCTTTCAAGAGTCGGTGTTCATCCGCATGTTGTCTTTGGTTTCTTCCACTGTAAGAAGGAGAGCGAAAGAGGTGAGGCGTTGATTACGAAGGAACGTGACCATCCTCGGCAGGAGGTAAAGCAATGTTGACGATGCATGTAGGTCTTTTGCCGCTTTTCATTTCCCTTTACGTTGTAGGCAGGAGCAAGTAGTGACTCGTTGAACCCGACTGTAAGCCACGACACACGGCAGGTTGTGAGGCGATGTTGTTGTCTTTCTCTACCCTGAAGGTAGGAGAGCTAAAGTGGTGAGGTTTTTATGCCAATGACGTGTGACGATTTAAGGCAGGCGTGCGATGTCTGAGCTTATCGGGAACATTGTTTGTCTGGTGAAGCATTGCCCAATTTGCGTTCGCTGTGGTTTGGTTATCAGTTGGCATCTTTAAGTTTGAACCATGGATTTGTAGATTGAAGCTTCAAAAAGCGTTTGAAGCCTATGAGCAATTCGAAGATTGTTAGAAAACTTTGCTGGTTGCATAACTGATGCAGAAGTGGCGAGGTAGTAGTATCAGACTGGTGGTGAAGATCACTGGCTGTCTGTCATTCGTTAACAGCATTTAGAAGTGTGACAAGCAGCTTCGATTGAAGACTTCAGTGTTGATGACCATCGAGGGGATGATTGGAAGAGTGGGCAACTTGACAGTATTACCATCAGAAGCAACCAACCATCAGATGGGGTTCTTTCAGGGCGGCAGGTTCAATTACCTACTTGGTCGTCATGGCTAACGTTTACCCAAGTTGAAGAATGGCAGATGTACTCAATGAGAACTGGGCTGTGGAGTTTCATCTGCAGAGTAATGTGTGTTCAAGGTTGAGCACAAGTTGTGAAGCATGTGTGGTGTCAACAAGGTAGCAGATAAAAAAAATGTTTGAAGCATATACGTGATTCTTGCTTCCCAGCTGCAAAATCCCACAAAAGGACTGCAACACTGTCATCGCAATGCCCATGTTTACCAAAAATGGAAAACCTTGCTTCTAAATAGCATTTCATTTCATTTAACGCTTGCGGCTGAAATGTGAACGTTTATTTCTGCTAACCTAACCTAACCTGTATTACTGCGAATGAAGCATGTTGTTTGATCGTTCCGGTTTTTGTTTTATGGCAACACTAATTAACGTTTAACGTTGTGGATGAATTCAAGTTGTTGAAAGCCAGTGGATGAGCAGCAGATTGTTATTATCAAAACAATAAAATTTCTTCGAATTCATCATTTTAAAGTGAAATGTCGGTAGCAACGACTGTGCAATTGTAGACAAATTCAATGAGTGTTCCCGAAGTGGCGCGATCGTCATGCGCTGCTTCATTGACCGTCAACGTAATAACACCACGCCGACTGTCTCTGCAGGTATGTGGCAGTGCATGGTAGTGAAATTGGACAATAGGCGCAGCGGTTGAGAATGGCTGCCTCATGCTGTGATTAGCTTGATATCAGAAGAGATGCATGATAAAACTTAGAACCACTGATTGATAGATTACACTTCCACGTTTCAGGTGAATTTGTTGAAGGAGAAATCTCGAAATACAAGAATGAAAAGAATCTTTGATGTGGCTGACTCTGAACGAACATTGTAATGAAGGATTAATGAAGTGAGAGGTTGATGCCAAATGAGCAAGACGAGGGTCGGCAGGCTGCTGGCATTTCCCATCATCCGCACATAGCGTCGATATCGCTGAAAAACAGGAAGGTATAAAGAACGTAATGGCAAAGTGTAGTAGCAGCAGAGGCATCAACAGGTCAAGCTTCACCTGGGAATTGTAATGATGGTCCGAGTGGTGGGAACAAGGGCTTGAACACAGCGGAGTGTCGGTCAGTCAAGCAGCAGTCTGTCAGATGTGCCGGCGAGCGTCTTTTATTTTCCTGAGCAACAGGATATGAGGGGATGAGCCAAGAGACGGCACGAGTGGCAGAGGCAGCCGGGGAAGAAGAGGGACCAACCAGTGTTGGCTGCGTCTAAGTGCCCATTCATTTGGATTGTCTTTCGCTTGTCTTTCATTTCCAACGTTGATAAATTGAAGTTAAACCTAGTTTCCATTGCAACGAATCCTTGCCTTGCTTTGCCATGACCACGGGACGGTTGAGCAAGGTAGAAGAAAAACTCCTTCAAACAGTACCGTTTCCGTGACGCTTGCTTTGGGTTGCTTGACAGTAAGCAAGCGTGCGCGCAAGCGTACAATTTTGAATTTTCCCACCAAAGTCGTGGACAGGGGTTGTCATTCCTCTTGCTTGAGGCTGCATTACCTTGCAACAGGTCGATCGTCAAGTGAGGGCGATCCGTTTCCACTATAACTTTCTCCCGTTCTTCCCTCAACCCAAGCAACCCAGGTAGGCTCCCAAAAGTTCTTGCTAACCCTCACATGCCCTGCCTTGCCTTTCCTTAATTGGAAACGGGGTTTTAGAGAGAGGGAAGAGTGCACGTCCGATTAGGTGGTCCGCTAAATAAAGAAAGGATTGCTTGGTATCCATTGGTCTTAAGGAGGGAAGCGCATGCACACTCCGGGGTTAGCAAGCTAGTCAGTGATTGGTTCTTTAATCTCTAGAGGAAAGATTGTATTTAAGAATGAAATGCTAAAATTAAAGGTAATTTATATTTTCGCTGCAATAGAAACACTGTTTCTATCCACTTAGTAGCAATTATGGTGGTTTTGATACCACTGAATAATTCTCAACACACTATACTCTATCAAATAAAAAAACAAGACTGGACATAAAACTGAGTGTTTTCCCCATACTTTTTCCCTAGTTCATTGTTTTTTATCATTTACGCTTAATTATTATAGATTTTAATATCTTATAAGTACTGTTTTGTACCATACGATATTTTTTATTTGGCTTCTAAAGATAAGTTGACATGTCAACAGTACAGTCACGGACAATGAAATATGGTCAGTGAAAATTTCGACAAGGTAGTCGTATCCGTTAGTTTTGGCAGAGATTAGTGCATTCAATTATTCCAGCCAACCCAGGAAAACAAGTTTGCCTACTATACTGCATCAAGAAAATCAACTTTGCTTCGGGTTAGTCTTCGTCTTTAAGTAGTTTATAGTTATCTTATATTTATCTTATATTTATTTTATCTTCATTTTTTTTTCTTATTCATTTCAAAACGATTATCAGACGAATGAGTAAATCCCGCAGTACGAATGCACGTTTATTGAACTGTCCGAGTATTTCTGTAAGTCTTCTTCTCGTTTTAATTCGCTGAAAATTAAATTTTGCTTGAGAAAATGTTGGTCGACAACTTGCTTTCCGATGGTAGGGGGGGGGGGGACAAGGAATGGGGGAAACGGAACTGATTAATTTTCATTGTTCATGTTTAATGCCGTAAAATATGTTAACAGAGCGCATTTCAAAGTGAAATTATTAAAGGGATATACCTCCCAGCGCCATTTTTCTGGTTCCTCCACATCAAGTACGGCCCTAAAGGTCTATTGCCTTACCGTTAGTCTTTCCCTAGCTAAAAATCCTATTTAAAATGTGGCTTCTAGGAGATTTTCTGCTGAATATAATGGAACTTTATTTACGAACGAGACGGTGTGATGCATTGCGCGCTTACAATGACCATGACGTTTCTCTCTGTGTGTGCCTGTACTAATTTGTTAAGAATTACCACGAGGTCAAAAATCTAAAAGACTAATGCGGTAAATATTAAAGCTAATTATTCCAATAGATCGCCGAAGCAAAATTATAAGACACTAGCCTAGAAAATTATGTTAAAATACGAGAATCAGTCCGGTTTATGACGACAAGATTAATGCGTTCATGCTGGTTCTATTAGGCACAATGCCAAATGAGACAGTAGCTACGTTCTTCAACGCAGCTACTATATCAGCTGACCTTGGTGTTCGTAGATGCGCGGAAGGCGACCAGCGCGAACTGTTATAAGGCAGGAGGAATGTTATAAGGCAGGCCGGGTGTCCCTTTAATTTAAAATATTTTTTTAGAAAATGTTAGCTGACAACTTGTCTACCGGAGGGGGGGGGGAGGAATGGAGGGAACTCGTTATTTCTCATGTTTAATGCCCGAAAAAATGTTGGGCAACAATTTGTCTCCGAAGGTTCTTGGGAGTGGTTTATTCATCATCATATGTTTATAGTAAAATCTTGCCAGGAAAAAATTTGGATGACAGCTTGTCTACCAGAGGAGAGGAAGTGTGGGAGGAGGGTAAAATTTAAAGCAAAATCTTGTTTACCGAAGGTGGGGGTGGGGGACGAATAAAGTTTAAAGTAAAATCTGTCTTAAAGTAATGTTTAAAATAAAAAAAAAATATTGATAGAAAACTTGTATACTTGTAGAGTGGGTGGGGGGGAGGGGTTAACGTAATGTAACGCTTAAAGTAATGTTAAGAGTAAAAACTTGGTGGAAGAGATGTGGGATAGTAATTTCTCTACGGAAGGTTGGGGGGGGGGGGTTAAGAATGTTTAAATTAACATTTCGGGGATAAAAATATTGGCCGAAAACTTGTCAACCGGAGGTGGATGAGAAGTGCAAGGTAAAAACTTGCTAGGCGGTGGTGAAGTGTAAAGTAAAAGCCTGCTTGTAAAAATGTTGTTGACAATTTCTCTACCATAGGTGGGTGGCGGTGGGAGGTTTTAAAGTGATTTATTAATCACCACACTTGTTTAGAATTTTGTTGATATATTTGATTTGGTTGGGTTGAAACTGGGACAGACGTCCTCTCAAACAATGAAAAAAAAAACTCCTCACTAATAATTTGTTCACGAACCTGTATTTTGCTCATTTTTGTGTCATTGCAATTTTTAATGCTGCTGTATTAGCTCAATCACGTCCATCTGCATGCTACAATTACTTTTACAAAAGACCAGAGCAAGTAACATTCTAGGCGATATGCTAGTTTGCACTGGTGAAGTCCAGTCTATCAGTACCTTCCTAAAGCACCGAACAGAGCGAACAGAACGCACCACTGTTACAGACAGTTTGGCTCCAAACTTGACGTCGCGCGTGCGCAGTGATGTTGCGTCAGCCGTTCAGTACCCTCCTAAACTACAATACAGCTCAACGAGCTCAGCAGCTTATTGATACGTCATACCTTCACCGCGACCAGACCTAGCTAATGCATTTAACCAGGATTGGCTAATAGATGGGACCAGGCAAGAGCAATGCCAAATTGCGAACCATCTCAGGGAGGTGGTTTGCTGGGATGGAGGTTTGAGCATGCGCGAGCTAACAGTTTTGACGAAACGGATTCGTCGCTGACGATGTTGACGTCAATCAAGCCGCATCAACACGGATATTAGCAGGGGAATGTGCCAAACTGTCACCAATAGTGGTGCGTTTGGTTCGCTCTGTTAGGTCGTTTAGGAAGGTACCGTATTTTATTTTATTTCATCGTCCATTTTCTCGTTTAGGTACGCAATATATCGACATTGCCAAATTCACGTATTGAATTTCAGCCAGTCAGATAACGTCATATTCAGAGAATTGATTCAGTTGAATGGTGTGGTGTGACTTATCGACCAGTGCCTACTCGATGCCCCATGCAGAAGTTTCCATATTTCACTGTCCAAGACTGTACGTTGCCTCTCAGTATACCTGTGCAATGAGATCTATTAGTCATTTCAGGCAGAATCTGGGACTTTCAGTGCATATAGCGTTGTGGCAATAGTTAAATATTCTTTATTTTTTCTATGGAGCCAAAAATATAGGATACACTACATGTAAATTTTAACATTTTTATTTTCAAATGCTTTTCCCTCTAGAGATTTAATTGGTTTTAGCCAATCAAGACAAAGCTATTGACACGCGTCACAAGGCATCTTTTATACTCTAAAGCTGGTCCTCTCCTGACGTGCTATTCTGTGATCCCGCATTATAACTACGTTACTCGTGACGAAAGCGGAAGTGTTTTGGGTTTGGTCAAGAGGATGGTGTTCTCCGCCTTGTGTATACTGACTCCACCCTGCGTCCAAAAGAGAAAGCGATCTGGCCAAGACTCGACGGTTTTTGATTGCCTTCTTTCACCTCTTCCATCGTGTAAGCTGTGCATGTTTTCTTAATGAAAACAAAAGCAAAGGCGATCTTGCCTACACGTGCATTACCATCTTACTTGTTCTTCTCCCACCGTGGACATAGTGAAAGCGAAAGGTTAGTAGCTTTATGATTTCGGCTTGCCGGTGCCGCCTCTGCTCTGATTTTTGCCTGTTTCTGTCCGGCATTCGAAGCTTTTCCTTCAACGTTAATGCTAAAAAAATCTGCCCATGCCGAGTTCAAGTTTTCCTGCCGCCAAAGTCTAGATGCATTTTCCTGACTGAAGTGTTGATTTCGAACTCCATCTCGAGTGTTTGTTGACATAATTAAAATCTTTGGCGTTGTGTAGCCCATGCGGTTTTTTCCTTCTTCCCTAGCTTGGGTGAACTAAAATGTACCTAACCCATACTGGACTTCTATTTTTCGCCACTTCTATTATAGGTCTTGCAGCTATACTCGGCATGTATTTTGTGGACCAAGAGTTAACCAGTTGTTGAATAGTTAGGGAACGTTTCTCTTGTTCCTCTTCCAAGTTTATCATAATCAGCTGTGCCACAGTGAATTCAACTACTAGGAAACGATGCTGAAGTTAAAACACCTACCGTGGTCTGTTCCCACCCGACCGGCACTTGTATCTTGCCTTTTTTTCTTGTCGACAGGCTTAGCCCCTTTTTCACCGTTTTGCTCGTTTGTGATGTAAACTGTTGTTTTTTCCTGGCGTTCCATCGGAGGCTGATGCTCGTCCTTCAAACCATGGATTGCCACGACCATGTTGTTATGTTGTCTCTTCGTTTTTGTCCTTATTTAAATTAATGTCAGAACCCATCATTGGACGAAAAATTGCCCGTGGTTTCGAGCGGCCTCTTTCGTTGTTGACCCTTTACTTCTCCACCTTCCAGTCACGTCGTTAGATGTGCAATGGCAAAAGCGAATAATAGCATCAAGCACACATCGCTCCTTTTATAAACAACTTAGGATCATGCAAAAGCTTTACGACGTGAGTAGCTAAGAAAATGTAAGAAATCACATGGTCATTACCTACGACGGGCACGACGGTCTATACTGAATGCTAACTGTGACAAAAGCAATAATTTTCACCTAAGTTTCTGGTGGCAAGCTTGTTTTTGGTATCATTTCTTCACAAATTCGTAATTACATTGGAGAAAGAACGTTTTCTGTAGAAAACAAGTGGATCGGCATTCGTAACTGGTTCTTTTTCACCTTTAATGACCATAAATAAAACTTTTATTTATCCACCCATATTCCATACAACCTTGTTTTGAACAAAAAGCCTTTCATGGAAAAGTAGCAGAAAATATCATTACCACCGGAGGTCCAACTGGTGATGTCCAACAGGAGAGTAGCTTTTGTTTGAAGTCTTTCAAAAAAAGAGGGAAAAAAAGAGAAATGGTTGACGTTTAATAAAGAATTCGTTTGGAAAAATGGTTTTTCGCCAGTTGAATGTTGTCATCATCTAAAGTTTTCTAGTTCCGAACGCGCACGCATGCACACCTCTGTCTGCTGAACAATAAGATTTCGGGCAGCCTAATTCGTCTTGGCTATCTAGCGCACTGCCAGTTCAGAAGTACGCTGCATTACCATAGTTATGAGCCATCAAGACTACGTTCCATCAGTGTGTACATAAAAATCAAGTTTACAAATCAACACCGCAAGAACTCGAGGTGGCAAACCGTACTGACCTCCAAAGTCAAGTCCTCAACCTCCTGCTGGATTCACAGTCATCTCCTGTATGTGTTATTGTCCAACGTCTCGCTCAGAGACACACCAGGCTTACAAGAATCACTGCACTTGTGAATACTATTCTCGCCCGTGCACAATTTGTTTCGAAATTGAAGATGCATTATGGTTAGTGATTTTGCAGAAACAAAAATCTCGTATTCTTCTCACACAGATGCTAAGAAAGATAGACGGCTCTGCATCTGGTTCTCCGTGGTGGCGTTCCCCCTACACCAGGGAAATCGGTTCCTGCTTTAAAATTAGAAATACAGGCTTCAGCTGCTTCATCACCAGCCAACTCATCTTTCAGGACTGGCATGGTTTCCTGTATCAATATCGACGGCGATTTGTAATTCGATCACAACCCGATAACTGGGACACAGACCAGGAGGGTAAGTTTTTGGCTCTATACGCTTCGAAGATCACGAAAGCCACTGTCCCTCCCACTGACCGAACTAGATTTTTCTACCAATAATAAGCCTTTGTTGTCCACTCCCCCTCTTCGTACTAGTGACGAAACTTCTCCTTTTCCACCGTCAGCAAATTTTAAGTTTTCACGATCTAAATGAATGTCTTTACCCTTGCAAACTTGACGTGATGTAGTCTTTAAGAATATGGATCCTGTGCACACATTTTTCTTGAACCTTTTTAAAGCATCAGAAACTGCGCATGTGGCAAGCAATCTAACCTTAAAAGTTTGACCGACTCAAATCAAAAGTACTCAAAACTTAAATTTAGTTCTCTCCATTTTTACGTGCTTCAGAATTCTACGCTTAAGTTTTAAGTTCAGAATTCTATCAAGAAAAATAAAACTCCTCTTTTCAAGAACAGAATTGCGTCTAGAGTACGGGCAATCTAGAATCCAGAGAATTTTGAGGAAATGCACTGTTGCACCCATGGATCCTCGTCATTTCGGCTAACCTTTAGAGATCTCTCGGAATTCAATGAAAACTCTCTGACTTTAAGCTGGTGGGGGCCCGGCCGACCCCCTCTACCTTCGATGTCGACGATCACTTGCATGAGAACACATAAACTATGTCCAAACGCAATCTGTGTCACATTTAACTGTCGTACGACAATGGAAAGATTCGTTCTCTCCCAAACCAATCAAACGAGACAATTCTTATCCACGCAGCCCCACCAATGTTTGCTCATTGATCAATCAACTCGACGTTGTTTCAAATGTGACACTTGCCGTCCCTCGATTTCCCACTTGCGAAAGGGATATTCTTCTCTTTGTCTGTGCGGTAACGTTTCAATTGGTCAACCCTCACGACTTGCAAGATCTTAAGAACGATCCTCAACTTTTAGGTAACAAACTAATTTTACTTTAACCAGACAAGCGGCAATGAATACACACACACGTAAATAACGGAACTTAACAAAATTAAAAATTAGTAGATAATCTATGAAAAAAAGATGTGAGCAAATGATATATACAGCAGAACTCATGAACTAGGTAGGCCTACATGATATAAGCCTATACAGTGTACCTATGGTAGAGACCTATACTACACCCAGAGGAAAGTCCTGGGATCGAGTACAGTAATGTACTGGTGTTACTGCGAGTGGACGCCTATTGTGGAAGACATTTGCTACTCCCATTAGATGCGTATTTTGCTCATAGTTTGCTACTTTGTACAACTTAGGCTTAATATGGTATAGGCGTACAAGGTATAGGCCTACACTGTAAACTTCTGAGACATACTGTATAATACAGGGTGTCCCAAAAGTCCCAGTCCAGCCTCATAACTTTGTAATGGCTTGAAAGAAACTAGTGAAACTTTGGCAATGTATGTTTGGTTAAAGGATCTATCTTTTTGTAAAACCGGCATTACGCCTGCCCCCCC
>JAHWFP010250616.1:20618-37794 GCA_023313725.1 Lithobius niger
CACATTGAGAGAATAAAAGATGCTTTGTAACGCTTGTTAATCGCTTTATATTATTGGAGGGAAGTGCAGGACCGCACTTACAGATAAGTTGTCTCTGTTTTCACTTTTTTGGTCCCCCCCCCTCTTTTTTTTGTCACTTTTTTGTGCCTATTTTCACTTGGACAAAATAAAACTTATTCCACCCTGTACTTCTCCCATACCACAAAAAAAAGTTGGTGAGGCATTTTCACAATAAGAATTGGATTTTGGATATGGAAACGTTGTCCCTATTTTCAATTTTTTGGTACTTTTTTTTCTTTTTTGGGGGGAGGTCCCCTTTTTTTCACTGTTTTCGTCCTATTTTCACTTGAACAAAATAAAACTTAAAAACTTATGCAAAAAATGCATTGACAGAAATTTATTCCACCCTATACATCTTCCATACCACAAAAAAAGTTGGTGAAGCTTTTCTTAAAAACCTACCAGAATTATTCTAATTCATATAGGTATGGCATGCTATAATTTTAAGTGTGAAAATACTTATGTGGATGCACGGCGTGCAGTTGAACGAAAATTTCATGTCATGATACATTAATTTGAAAGAAACATCTTTATGAATATGTATTCGCAAATCGTTGAAATTGATGGGTGTTAGTATCGACCAATTTTTGAAGAAAAATGAAAATTCTGCTCACACCTTCTATCAGTAAGCACCATTCCAGTGGTTGTAAGCCTCAGCATGAACTTCCGTGTTAAACGTCAAACTTTGAACTCCTATAGTTTCGCCCAAAATTGACATAGACCAACGAAATTCGGTATTTGGGGTCGTGTCATAACTATTTCACCGCATTAGAAATTTTAATGACAACAATTGAACCGTTCGGCGTCCACAGCATGGTCATTTGTTGTTGTTGTTGTTGTTGTTGTTGTTGTTGTTGTTGGGACTCTTTGTTCTGACCTAGAGATCGAACCACAGAACCGATTTTCAAGTTCTATAGCTTTAAACGTAGGCATGGACAAGGCCTAGGGCCTTTCGCATGCTATTTTAATAAAACTACAATATTCTTGACACGGAAAGTTAAATGGGCTAAAACTTTTGCTCTCACCTAGAGACCGAACCAATGAACCGATTTTCAATTTATATAGCTTAAAATGTAGATATTAACACCGACCAGGGCCTTTTGAACCCAATTTTGATGTGACTGCAGTATTCTAGTCGGCAGAGCAATTATTATTGCAGAGCACTGGGCAGAAATCATTAATGTACTCTTTGCCCTCACTTGGAGGTCGAACCACTGAACCAAATTTAGAGTTCTATAGCTTAAAACGTAGGTATGGACAAAGCCTAGAGTCTTTCGCATGCTATTTTAATGTGACTACAATATTCTTGACACGGAAAGCCAAATAGGCTAGAAATTTTGCTCTTACCAAGAGATCGAACCAATGAACCGATTTTCAATTTGTATAGCTTAAAATGTAGGTATTAACACCGACCAGGGCCTTTTGAACCCAATTTTGATGTGACTGCAGTATTCTTGTCGGCAGAGCAATTATTATTGTAGAGCACTGGGCAAAAATCATTAATGTTGCTGTTGGGACTCTTTGCCCTCACCTGGAGATCGAACCACTGAACCGATTGTCAAGTTCTATAGCTTAAAACGTAGGTATGGACAAGGCCTAGGGCCTTTCGCATGCTATTTTAATGTAACTACAATATTCTTGATACGGAAAGCCAAATGGGCTAGAAATGTTGCCCTTACCTAGATATCGAACCAATGAACCGATTTTCAAGTTCTATATCCTAAAACGTAGGTATGGATAAGGCCTAGGGCCATTCGCAGGCTATTTTAATGTAACTACAATATTCTTGACAAGGAAATCCAAATGGGCTAAAACTTTGCTCTTACCAAGAGATCGAACCAATGAACCGATTTTCAATTTGTATAGCTTAAAATGAAGGTATTAACACCGACCAGGGCCTTTTGAACCCGATTTTGATGTGACTGCAGTATTCTAGTCGGCAGAGCAATAATTATTGCAGAGCACTGGGCAGAAATCATTATTGTCCTCTTACCCCTCGCTTGGAAGGTGAACCACTGAACCGATTTTAAAGTTCTATAGCTTAAACGTAAGTATGGACAAAGCCGAGGGTCTTTCGCATACTATTTTAACGTAACTACAATATTCTTGACACGGAAAGCCAAATGGGCTAAAACTTTTGTTCTCACCTAGCGACCGAACCAATGAACCGATTTTCAATTTGTATAGCTTAAAATGTAGGTATTAACACCGACCAGGGCCTTTTGAACCCGATTTTGATGTGACTGCAGTATTCTAGTCGGCAGAGCAATTATTATTGCAGAGCACTGGGCAGAAATCATTAATGTACTCTTTGGCCTTACTTGGAGGTCGAACCACTGAACCGATTTTAGAGTTCTATAGCTTAAAACGTAGGTATGGATAAGGCCTAGGGTCTTTCGCATGCTATTTTAATGTAACTACAATATTGTTGACACGGAAAGCCAAATGGGCTAGAAATTTTGCCCTTACCTAGAGATCTACCTAATGAACCGATTTTCTATTTGTATAGCTTAAAATACAGGTATTAACACCGACCAGGGCCTTTTTAACACGATTTTCGTGCACTGCAGTATTCTGGTCAGTAGAACAATTATTATTGTAGAGCACTGGGCAGAAATAATTAAGTGGAGTAACACATTTTTGCAGAAATTTTGCAGAAAACATAAATTTGGTGCAGAACTCTTTCTTAACAGTAAAAATCGAACCATCCATGGACCCCTATGAAATACCCCAAAGTGCCTTCAGTGCCCCCCCCCCTCCCGCCCCAAACCCCTCCCCCCGTGATGCCTCCCATGGGTTTGGGCAACAAATTCTTACAGATCAAGCTAAAAATATGAAATTGGGTGTAAAAGTCATTCTTAGCAGCATAAAACGAATCAGCCATGGAAAAGACTCTCTTATAACAGTTATTTTAAGGTGATTACAGTGTTCTTGTCTGTGTTATTCTTGCTGAAACAAGAAAAAAAATACGGGATATTAGTATTAAAAAACGCTTAAGCGTATAAATACGGATGTAAGCCTTAAAAAACTTAAAGCTTTAAAGGAACAGATATTGGAAAAAGACATGTAATCCATCAGCGTCGCACTAATACGTGTAAAAGAAGCTTCAGCTTGTTTTTTGGGTTGCTGGAGAGAGACTGATGGCTTACATGTCTTTTTCCAATATCTGTTCCTTTAAAGCTTTAAGTTTTTTAAGGCTTACATCCGTATTTTATACGCTTAAACGTTTTTTTAATACTAATTATGTTTAACACAAGTTGGGTAAACATCAAGCTAAGGGTGTCCTGGAATTTTTCGTAACCCTCGAATCGCAACTAAGTCGGAAGTACGAGAGTGACGTGTATGAATAAATGACGACATTCTCGGCTTGGTAATTTTTTTTTTTACAAAACCTGTTATATCAACCAAAAGCAGTTAGATCATCCTCTACTTGCAGCCTGAGTAAACTGCCATTCGTTGCCAGTACATATTATATTAAGTTCGAAACTCTGATTTTCTTACCAGTATTTGTTTGCTGCCCACATTATTTTCATGGATCTCTTTTGTTTGTGTATTATGTTACGTGGTTTTATTTATTCTATGTTAAGTATTTGATTAGTTTTTATTTTTTAACTTTTCGTCCAACACGCCAAACGTGAGCATTAGTTCTTAAGGGATGTGGTCACCCACTGCATTATTGAACCGTTGTTTGTCTAAAAATAGTCACTCACAACTACTGACTACTTAACGCTTGCATGCATTTTCTACTGTGTATTCAGTTTCATAAAGATTGTATGAAGTTTAAGATGTCCTGAAATAAAGGAAACTCTATCGCTTTCGAAAGCTTAAAAATGTTCGTAGTATAATACTGTACGTATTCTCTACAATGTGGTTTTTTAAACTATGCATTGTGCAGGTCGATTCATTCAAGGGCGCGGATGCTCGCAGATTTGCTCTTTTATATTTGGTACGGGCGACAGCTACACCCTAATATTTTACTCGAGCTTACAAACTAGTATTACTAGTTACTAAGTCTGTACCCAGCACATTTTTTTTGCCGAGCCCATCCCGAGCAGAGCGCTCAAACACTGCCTAATACACCGAGCATAACCGAGCTGATCAGTGATGCCGAGTAGAACCGAGCACCTTTATTAATCACAGGGTGCTGCCATTTTCTCATATTCCAACTATTCACTATTTCACACATTTTTCACATACCCGCTTTTCATTTTTCGCACATACCTACTATTCATTTTTTATTATCACTATTTCGTTTTCATATACACACCAGTTTCACAATTCTTCAATACATTTTTTTTTTCTTTTCCAGTAAACATTTCGCTGTAATTTCACTCAAGAGAGTGAAAGCGAATTCAAAGCAATTCCGGTAATAAACCCGTCAATTTTTTTTTCGTGTTCGAATAACAGACATGGCTACGTAATTCCGGGTCCAAAATGAAGACGGATAATTTGATTTGCTCTTATTTTTTTTCACACAACACTCGTGTTTTTTACATGTTCCCCTTTTATTTTACCCAATGGCAAATTTTCACATTTTTTACACTAACAGCATTCCTGTAATCAGCACTCGCTAAATGCCAAGCAGGCTTCTAGATAGAACATTTTCTTTTCACTAAAACAGCCTGGCGTAGCAGCAGCCATAGGCTACTATTAGTTTCGCGCACTGTAATTGATGACGTATCGACATATTTGGTATGACCTGCGTTAACAAGCATTATCATAACAAAACTAGTAATTGTATTACGAGGTAAGTTACTTTTAAGCTAATAAAAGTTTTAACAATTGACCATTCAAAACAATTAAATTAGTGCTATTGACTGTAAAAAAGTAGTTAATCTGTGCTAATTACCTGATAACTTAGTTAATATATTGAATTCTGTGGTAGTCCTTCAACCTTCGTGCAGCAGGAACCACGCATAGACCATAATCATTGACTGGAATACGCCAAAATGAAGCTTGCGTTCAAAGTCCAGTGGTCACAGGATCTCGCGCCAAAACTAGACGCGAGCTGCGCTGCTCTGCTCGGTTAAATGGATGCAATTGCTCGGTATACCGAGATTGCCGATCATGTTCTGCAGCTCGGTATAGGTACAGCCTTACTAGTTACTGATTTCCCAAGAACACTCACTTCTGTTTAAAATACGTGTACTGTCAGCTCCACGTTGCATTATTAACAAATAAATCTTTGTATGTGCCGTTTTTTGTATTGCATAACTAATGTAATACAAATCATAAAATAGAATAACTGAACGTTGCAAAATGAATCAATAGTTTTTTTTTCCATTTGTTTATCAGTGTGAAACACAATATAGCCTATTGATTCAATATGTGTTTTAAGCCAGGGGTAAGCTCTACCGTGGCAGTGGTTTAGTCGTACATGTCAGAACAAAGCCCTGAGTTGCAGTCCTAGTCAGTCAGATGTCTTTTCCCGGGTTTATTCCGGGTTTAGGAAAACGTCCAGTCACGTAAAGCGATTGTTTGGTGAAATGAGGAAAATGTTTTAATCTAATTATTAACAAAAAAGGTTTGTATTATATTCATACTGACACAGAAAAAAACTAGGCGTATTAAATGACTCTTAGCTTGCTCGTGAAAATAATCTGCTCCGCAACTTTGGGTTTCTAAAAGGTCCACAACGGTTAGCTACATCAAAATATTATGTTGATCCCAAATTTGCTATCTAATCGAATAATACTTTGTGAGAGGTAGTGTTCTACGGTGGGGGGAAGTGTTCAACGAGAGTAACACATGAATATAATCGATTAGGAAAAAATCATCTCATCTTAATTCAATTATTTTCCTATATTTCTTGCAGGAGACGCAATAAAATGCTTTAGCTGTACTTCGGAAGCCAAATGCAAGGAGTCAAATTTTAACAACTGTTGCTTGTGATTCTGATTGTTATAAAGCAACCGATAACAATAAGGGTAAGTTTGAATAAGGGGAAACCAAACTTTTGATTTATCATGGTAAATTGAGTCTGTTATTATAATGATTTCCATGTTTTGTTGTGGAAAATTTTAGGGTCAAGGCAGACAGAGAAAGAGAAGCTACATTTTGATCCATTTATTCGTGTAACATAGTTACAGGCTAATTGCAAGGTGTGGTATCCAGTAGTCCAGCACACCTTAACACCAACTCGGGTGCCCCCGGGTACCCTGCTACGATGCAACATGGGTTTGGAGCTGTTAAGTGAATAATGTAGGTTGTGTTAAACCCACATTGACTATCTTCATTGAGCCTCTTTTAGGGACTTGTTCCATTGAAATAATTAAGTTTCATTCGCCTAGGCTCCAATGGGTTGCAAGCTGGAGTTTTTGGTTTGTCCTAGTAACATATCAACGTAATACAAATCCATAATAAGGCTAACAGTATCTTACACTTTTTAGTGTATTATCTTCTCTGTCGTACTACTGTGATTCTTGTACTTTTATCATTTTTGCTTCATGAGACAAGTATTTTAAAATATTTTTAACTTTTTCACTATTTTAAACTTTTTTCATGTCCCATGTGTACCTTAAATACGCAAGCAAACCTATTTACATTGCTTTTTGGAGTTGTACGTCAGACTGCCTGAGCGGAGAATCTAACTCGCAAATTGAAATCAAAGGCCGAGGTTCAACTGCTGAGCCATATTGAAACGGCTCAGCAGTTGGACCTCGGCCTTTGATTTCAAAGACTGCGGGTTCGATTCCCCGCTCAGGTGGTCTGTCATACAAGTCTAAAAGCCAACGTAAATAGGTTTGGGTCTGTATTTATTTAACCCATCTCGAACCAACTGGCTTTCTGTCCTGCTTAATCCATAAGTACCTTAGGCAGTCTTGGATTCCAACTGGCGTTTACTTGGCTTACAACTGACCTCTGGCACTAGACTATGCTTAATTATGTTGTTCGGAGTCCTTGGGGACCACGCACTATTTAGTGCAGGTTGGGCAACTGTTAATGCTAGAGGTATGTTATCAAAAACTAGCTGCTCCTTGCTACACAGAGTTATCAAAAGCTAGCTGCCCCTTGCTGCACATAGGTTATCAAAAGCTTCTGCTCCTTGCTGTACCGGCCCTTTCGAGTCATCAGACGACTTTTCTGTTTTTTTTTTTTAGTCATATCTTGCGGTCGTGGGATTCAATTCATGATGCTCACTTGGGCGGGCAACCGACCTCTGACACTGGACTATGCTTGCTCATAATATTCGGGGTCCTTGAGGACCACTTACCATTTGGTGTTCGTTTGGCCATCTGTTTTTGCTAGAGGTGTGTTGCCAAAAACTAGCTGGCCCTTGCTAGACAGGGTTATCAAACGCTAGCTGCCCATTGATGCACAGAGGTTATCAAAAGCTTCTGCACCTTGCTACAATGGCCCTTTCGAGTCATCAGACGACTTTTTTGTTTTTTTAGTCACATATGAACCTTTTGGTTGCCAAAAACTAGCTGGCCCTTTCAAGACAGGGTTATCAAACGCTAGCTGCTCATTGATGCACAGAGGTTATCAAAAGCTTCTGCACCTTGCTACAACGGCCCTTTCGAGTCATCAGACGACTTTTTTGTTTTTTTAGTCACATATGAACCTTTTGGTTGCCAAAAACTAGCTGGCCCTTGCTAGACAGGGTTATCAAATGCTAGCTGCCCATTGATCAAAAGCTTCTGCACCCTGCTGCAACGGCCCTTTCGAGTCATCAGACGACTTTTTTTTTTTAGTCACATGTGAACGTTTCGGTCGTGGAATTCGATTCATGATGCTCACTTGGGCTGGTAACCGACCTCTGACACTAGACTGTGCTTGCTCATCATATTCGTGGTCCCTGGGGACCACTCGAAATTTGGTGCTCGTTGGCATCTGCTAATGCTAGAGGTGTATTACCAAAAACTAGCTGGTCCTTGCTAGTCAGGGTTACCAAACGCTAGCTGCCCCTTGAGGCACAGAGGTTATTATCAAAAACTTCTGCACCTTGCTGCGCCGGCCTTTTCGAGTCACCAGACGACTTTTTTTTTTAAATCGCATGTGTATCTTGCGGTCAGGATATTCGATCCATGACGCTCACTTGGCTGGAAGCTGGCCACTCTTTAGACCTTTGTCTCCTCTTCTAGTAATATAAACTAATATAAGCAAAACATTCGAAACCAATATTGAAACCAATACTGAGAATTAATTTGCCAAAAAGTGATGATACTGCAGGGAAAACCAAAAGTGCATAATACTTTCGAAACCTATACTGAAACCAGGACTAAGAATGCAGGGAAAACGACCTTCGTTAATTTAGATAACTTGATTTCATAACGGGTGTGTTACGATCAGCAACTTTGTGACGGTTTCATGTCTCATGTTGCTACATAGTTGTACATAGCTATACACGACATGCTGGACTTTGCAACCACATTTCGTAAGTTAGCTGCAGACTTTTGCAGCTTCTGGCTGATGGGTAGGCGTTGGTTACGTCTATACCTGGCTGTGGCTCTGCCAATATTCTTTTTGAGTTGGTGCAGATTGTTAACACAGATGAGTAATTTGATATGAATCTGAATCCACCCTTGTGCATTGTATTTAGATGCAGACAATAGCTTATCATTTCAAAACTTCGCAAGTTCATTCAAAAGGAACAATGGTGCTAGAGCCTTCTAGGACTCTGCACATCAGTTGCCTGTTATATGGGCATAAATGAACATCAGAGCAAGAAAGTTCTAGATTATTGTTCCAGTCTACTAAGCCATGTTATCCTTCATGGTTTCAAATATAGTAGCTGAACCAAATTTGTTAAAGCTAAGAAAGATCCCTGGTAATTACAGACATCTTTCTTAACTTTAATAAATTCAGTGTTGTGCATCATCTGGCAGCTGCATCTCATTTTTCTGGTGAGAATTAACACTTTAAAAATAACTGCTCTCCCAAATGAACCATACCGGGCTAATTTATTGTAGTTCTAATGGGAATATCCTGAGAATTACGGAGAGACAAACTTCGCGGTGCTGTTCAATATGGTTCCATATTGAAATGACCGTACGGCAGACAATTAGGGAATATTTCTCTTAGGATCCAGTTAATAGATTCCTTGCAACTTCATGCGACAGCTGTGAAAGGCCATAACTACAGCTGCAGGTTGAACATGGTTGTGGACAATGAGTTGCGTGGGGGCCAAATTCCGTCTTTTATAATAATAATAATAATAATAATAATAATAATAATAATAACAGTTTATTTTCAATTACAATTACATATTGTAACGCTCGAAGTCATAAAAAAATGACTTGTGTGAGAACCACGTTTACATTACAATTATAAATTTTACATTTTTTTTTAGCTAACTAAGCCTAATTACGTACATTCCTCACTGCTACCACGGTAGCTGATATGATAAACAAATACACAAATAATATAGATTTTTATCATATCTAAAAAAAAAAACATTTTATTCACTAATTAACACCTTAATTAAAAACATTTCTTGATCCTTTATGTATACTCCATATACATATTTCGTTTATATTATCCTATTTGTATTAAAGTTTTTTAGTTTTTTAATTTCATTCATATTTTGATAGCATAGCTTGTTTCTTGGTATTTTATTGAATATGTACGGTATATAAAATTGTTTTTTTTCCTTTTTCCATAGCTATTATTTCATCTAGGTTATGTCTGTTTATTTGCTCTTATTTCAATATTTATTGTTTTACAATTTTTATATATATTTGAAAAATAATATTTGGTTATTATTGTGTAGTCTCTAGCTGGTATTATATTAAAAATTTTATTATTTTCGTATATTTCCTTTGTTTTTATAGTCTTGTTTTGTCCAAACAGTACTTTAACAATCTTGTTTTGTGTTTTTTGTAGTCTTTCTATTAAGTATTCTGATGTGTGAGCATATATTTCTATACCACATCTTATTATGGACCCTATCCAAGCATCATATAAATTTTTTTTTTGTTTTTCATGTTTAATACATTTTTAAGTTGGTGCATCTTTGGTAAAATCTTTCTTATGTTTTGTATTTGGTGTATGTGTTTTTTTAATTCCATTATGAATCTATCTCCATTCCGAAGTATTTTGCTGTTTCTTTTTTTTTTCTAATTTTGTACACTCCATTCTTACTGTTTGTATTATTTCTTAAGTTTTTACAATTCCTATAATGTGTTATTATCTAGTCTTCTTTATAATTTTTCATTTTTGGTACAGATATGTCCATTTGTATTGTTTTTTCTTTGCTTATATAAAGTTCATTTATTACTGACCAGTCATTTAATTTATTAAAATCCTTTTGTAAATTATATATCATCTCACTGTATTTATAGTTTATTGACATCATTATTGTATCATCCGCAAATAGGAATAGATCTGTTTTGTTAATGTTTGAAGTGACATCATTTGTGTATATTAAGAACGATAGTGGCCCGAGAACTGAACCTTGAGGAACACCAAAGTTAATATTTTCAAAATTACTGTTTTTTCCATCTATCTGTACTACTGCCTTTCTATTTTCAAGATAACTTTTTAGAATATTTTTTATTTTTCCTCTTAGTCCTATATTTTCACACTTTTTAAATAAAATTTCTTGATCAAACGTGTCAAATGCTTTTTGTAAATCTACTAATATGACACCTACATATTTTCCATCGTTTAATGCTGTTGTTATGATTTAACTTCTACACATAGGTCTGTCGTACTTTTATTTTTGGTGTAACCGTATTGTTTACTCGACAGTAATTTATATTTTTCTAAAAAATTTCTTATTTTTGTTGCAAACTATTTTTCAATTATTTTATCTATTATTGATAATAATGATATTGGTCGATAGTTATTCATGTCTTTTTTGCTTCCTTTTTTTATGTATTGGTCGTATTATTTGTATTTTTAGCTTATCCGGCCATACTTCTTTTTCAATCATCTTGTTAATTAACTTACATATTGCTTCCCCTTTTGACTTTTGTATGTGTTCTGTTTGAATTTTATCTATTCCCGTTGCTTTTGTATTTTTTTAATACTTTTATAATTTGAATTATTTCTTTTTCAGTAGCGTATTCTATGTACAAGCTCTTTTTTATGTTTCTTTCCTTACCTTTCTTTTTGTTAAATATTTTTTTGCTAAAATTACTTTTTTTATATTCTTCATTTTCACTTTTGTATATTTCTTTTAGCTTCCGTATGTGTTTACTAAACATATTGTTAAAATCATTTACTAATTCATTAGTGCTTTTTCCTTCAAATGCTGTCTTTGTCATTGTCAATATCACCTTTTTTCTTTTTATTTGTTACTTCATTTATTACATCCCATATAGTTTTTTTGTTCCTGTAACTTTCCAAGTTTTTCTTTATAATAATAATAATAATAATAATAATAATAATTAGTTTATTTTCATGAAGCATGCTACATGAAGGAAATCGTCATGAGGAATACAAGTTTCCTGCTTTATAGTCACGAACAGGCAGAAAGGACAAAATAACAAAATTGTTTACAATATAGTAAACACAAACTAACAAAACAAACATAGACAAAACAAATTGTTAAAATCGCTAGGATATTATGCACTTGATTTGTAAGAGCTCATAAAATATTTTCTTAACAACAAACAGCGAAAAAAATTACTACAGTTTAACTTATCAGAAACTGACCTTGGTAAGTCATTCCACACAAGGGGAGCAATGTAGGATAGACTCATTTTCCCGTAGTTGGTTCTACATTTACGAGGAACAAGTTTATCGTTGTTGCAGGTGTCGTGCGTGTGAGTATCACAATACCTTCTATTGTTATTTACACCGTAGAGGGATGGTACCCAATATTCAT
This sequence comes from Lithobius niger, assembly GCA_023313725.1. Classification (NCBI taxonomy): domain Eukaryota; kingdom Metazoa; phylum Arthropoda; class Chilopoda; order Lithobiomorpha; family Lithobiidae; genus Lithobius; species Lithobius niger. The sequence continues at coordinate 32,452 of JAHWFP010250616.1, forward strand.
CCTTTAAGGTCTTGTACATAAACATACATATAGCATATTTAAAAACAAAGTCAATCCGCAGAAGATTTAGGGATTCAAACAAGGGCAGAGTATGTTCCCTGCAGGGCACTTTAGCAATATGTCTAACGGATTTTTTTTTATAAAATAAAAATCCTCTGTAGATTAGTCTTAGTAGTGGTTACCCAAACTGTAATACTATACAATTTTTTTACAAATAAAATTGATTTGTGGTTTCCAGCATAAGGTATGGTCTATCATTATACCCAGAATTCGAATTTCATATAATTTTTAATTCTGTTAATACTTACATTTAAGCAGTTTACATACGCAAGTTTTTGGCAAGGACCCATAATCACATACTTAGTTTTTTTTTTTTTTGCATTCAATGATAATTTGTTTGCAGCAAACCAGTTATAAAATAAATTCAAGTCATAATTTACAGTCAAGTCATAATTTACAGTATCAATAAGAATATTCGGGTCACTGGATGAGGACTGGGAAGTTGTATCATCAGCAGAGCCAACAATACCAGCAAGCATGAAAATGGTTTTGCGACGAAGTCAGTAGAGGGGATTTGCGATATGAGGACATACCCCACCCCCCCCCTGGCCCGGAAGTGACGTCATAGGTCACGTGACCGGAAGTGACGTCATCCAAGTCGTCGGCGCCCATGTGCACCTGAAGTCCAAGATAGGCAGCACCCATGTGCACCGTAAGTCCGGCAACTTCGGCAGCGCCCAAGCAAACCGGCAATCCACTTTGGCGGCTCATCAATCTGAAGGAGAGGAAAGAGCGCTTTTTGCTATCTTTTGATACCGTGCAAACCGGAAGTGCAGCTATTTTTCCAAGATGGTGGCATCTCCTATACCGGAAGTGACGTCATACCGGAAGTCACATGATCAGAAGTGACGTCGTCCAAGGGGCCGTGTGAATGCTTTGTGAACGTTCGCATTGTGAGAACTCTCGAATGCTATCAGAGCGTGATAATGACTAATAAACAACAGCAAGGAGAATTCACAAAAGAGGGGGCCCAAAATCGAGGGGGTTCCTGCAAAATGCGTCGTGAACTTTCCAGGGTTCTTTCGTAGGGTAATAATGACGAATTATCGACATTACTGGGGGATCCCGAATGGGGGAGGGTCCCAAACTGAGGGTGTCGTGCAAATGCTCTTTGAGCTTTCACATTGTGAGAATCACGAATCTTTTAACTGCATTCCTGATGGCACGAAAATAACGAGTTGTCAACCTTAAAGGGGTCTCAGGAGTGCAAATGCTCTACGAGCTTTCATATTGTGATAATGATGAATTGCTAGTTGCACTCATGAAAATGACGAATTAGCAACATTAAAAAGATATCAAGAGGTGCAAATGCTCTATGAGCTTTCATATTGTGATAATGGCGAATTGCTAGTTGCATTTATGAAAATAACGAATTGGCAACATTAAAACATTGGCAACAGGGGTGCAAAATTGAGCTTCCACATTGTGAGAATGACGAATGATTAACTGCATTCCTGGTGGCACGAAAATGACGAATTGGCAACATTTTGAGGAGTTGAGGGGGAGGGCACTCTTCAAATGCTTCATGAGCTTTAATATGATATGATCTCTCGAGCACTTCAGAGGGTGAAAATGACGAATAAACAGCATTTTGGAGGGTCTAAAAATTGGGGGGGGGGGGGTCACGCAAATGCTTATTGAGCTTTAATATTGTGAGAACGCTAAAATGCTCTCGAGCGCTTCAAAGAGTGAAATTGACGAATTAGTAACAAGATGGGGGGTACCAAAACTAGGCGGTCGTGCAAATGCTTTTTGAGCTTTCACAACATGATAATGACGAAACATTAGAAGGTCTCAGGAGTGCAAATGCTATTATGAGCATTGACATTCTGCAAATGCTATATGAGCTTTCACATTATGAAAATGACGAATTATCAATATTAAAGGGGTCTCAGGAATGCAAATGCTATACGAGCTTTCACATTATGATAATGATGCATTGGCAACATTAAAGGGATCTCAGGCGTGCAAATGCTTTATGAGCTTTCACAATTTGTTGACGAATTGCTAGTTCAACTCATGAAAGTGATGAATTACGAACATTAGAGGGTTCACAGGGTTGCAAATACGTTATGAGCTTTCACATTGTCATAATAGCGAATTGCTAGCTGCACTCATGAAAATGACGAATTGGCAACATTAAAGGGGTTTGAGAGCTGCAAATGCTACATGAGCTTTCGCATTGTGATAATGACGAATTGCTATTTCTACTCTTGAAAATGACGAATTCGCAACGTTAAAGGGTCTGAAGGGTGCAAATTCTTTACGAAAGCTCATGCAGCATTTGCTGAACTTGGCACCCCTAACTTATGAATTTTCAGCATTCAAAAGTTCATAAGGCTCTTTTTAAGGTACACGATTTGAGGAACTCCTAATTTTGTTATTTCGTCATTTTCATACCCTTCAGGATATGGTAATTCATCATTTTTGTGCTCTGAAGCATTTGAGAGTACTTACAATGTGAAAGCTCTTAAAGCTTTTGCAGGACTGACCCCTAATTTTCAGACGCCTTAATGTTGCTAATTCGTAATTTTCATACCTTCAGGAAAGCAGCCAACAATTCGTTGTTCTCACAATGTGGAAGCTCATGAAGCATTTGCAGGAATGATCCCTGATTTTGAGACCCCCCAACCTCATGAATTCTTCATTTTCATGCCATCAAGAGCACACCTCTTTATTCTCGTAACGTGAAAGTTCACAAAGCATTTGCACCGCTGGTTTTGAGACCGCCTACCGTTGCTCATTTTTCATTTTCATGTCTTCAGGAGTCCAGCTAACGAATCGTCATTCTAAAAATGTGAAATCTAAACCATTTGCATGAGTGCCCCTTGATTTTGAAACTGCCTTAATTCGTCATTTTCGTGCCTCCAGCAGTGCTTTCAAGGATTCCTCAGCCTTACAATCCGAAAGCTCATAAAGCAATTGCACGAGTACCCCGTAATTTTAAAAGCCTCGTAATGTTGCTAATTCATTATTTTCATTCCTGCAGGAGTTCACTTAACGATTTGTCATTCTCACAAATGCATTTTCCGGAGTGACCCAACTCTGAACCCCCGTATGGTGTTAATTCGACATTTCAATGCATTCAGGAGTGCATCTAACAATTCGAAATTCTCACAATGTGATTGCTCATGGAGCATTGGCAGAAGATACCCGCAATTTTGAAACACCGTAATGTTGTTAATTTGTCATTTTTATGCCTTCAGGAGTGCAGCTAAAGATTTCTTTCCCACAAAGTGAAAGCCCATGAAGCATTTGCAGGAGTGACTCTCGATTATTGAGATCTCTGTAATATTGCTAATTCTTTCATTTCGTGCCTTCAGGAATGTAGCTAAAAAATTCGTCTTTCTCTGTATGTGAAAGCTCATGAAGCATTTGCACGAGTGACCCCCTATTTTGAACATCCCTAAAGTTGCTAATTCGTCTTTTTCAGGCTCTGAACGCATTTGAGACTTCTTACAATGTATAAGCTCATAAGTCAGTGCCTTTTAATGTTGCCATTCATCATTTTCATGAGTGCTACTAGCAATTCGTCATTATCACAATGAGAAAGCTTATAAAACATTTGCACCTCTGAGACCCCTTTAATGTTGCTAATTCATCATTTTTATGAGAGCAGCTAACAATTAATCATTATTGCAATGTGGAAGCGCATGAAACATTTGCAGCCGTCAGACCCCTTGAATGTTGTCATTTCACAATTTTCATGAGTGCAGATAACAATTCGTCATTATCATAATGTGAGAAGCACGTAAAGAATTTGCACCCTTCAGACCCTTTAACGTTGAGAATTCGTCATTTTCAAGAGTAGAAATAGCAATTCAGTATCACAATGCGAAAGCTCATTGCAACTCTCAGACCCCTTTAATGTTGCCAATTCGTTACTTTCATGAGTGCAGCTAACACCTGGCAGGGGACCTTGGGGACCTTGGCAAGGGGACCTTGGCAAAGTCCCCGCCAGGGCTGCCGGCCAGGATAGCGTGAGAGGCTACCATGCTCCTTCAGTGGCTATGGGATGTATTCTGGCTAATTCAATACAATCTTTCGGCCCCCAACGATGATCGGAGGTTTCCCGGGTCCAATCCCCGGGCTGGCACCTTCCTTTACCAGATTTCTTCTTCTCTAAAAAAAGATCTGGTAATGTTCAAAATTGAGCCGGTTCAGCCATACAAGCATTAATTGCTTCGGCTGACATAAGGCTCGTCAAAATTAATAAAAAATCAAAAAACAATTTTTCATTATCACAATGTGAAAAGCATTTGCAACCCTGAGACCCTCTAATGTTATTAATTCATCGCTTTCATGAGTTGAACTAGCAATTGTGAAAGATCAAAGCATTTGCACTCTTGAGACCCCCTTAATGTTGCCAATTCATCATTATCGTTATGTGAAAGCTCGTATAGCATTTGCACTCCTAAGACCCCTTTAATATTGATAATTCGTTATTTTCATAATGTCAACGCTCATATACCATTTGCAGAATGTCAATGCTCATAATAGCATTTGCCTCAGACCTTCTAATGTTGCCAATTAGTTATTTTCATGACTGCAGCTAATGATTCGTCATTATCATATTGTGAAAGCTCAAAAAGCATTAGCACGACCCCCCCGTTTTGGTGAGGGGGGGGGGCCCCCCCCATCATGTTGCTAATTCGTCTTTTTCACTTTTTGAAGCGCTCTAGAGCATTTTAGCGTCCTCACAATATTAAAGCTCAATAAGCATTTGCACGACCCCCCAATTTGTAGACCCTCCAAAATGCTGCTTATTCGTCATTTTCACCCACTGAAGAGCTCGAGAGATCACAGCATATTAAAGCTCATGCAGCATTTGCAAGAGTGCCCTCCCCTCCTGCCCCTTTTGAACTCCTCAAAATGTTGCAAGGAGGACGAATCTTTAACTGCATTCCTGATGGCACGAGAAGTCGTCATTTTCGTGTCATCAGGAATGCAGTTAAAGATTCGTCATTCTCACAATGTGAAAGCTCAAAAAGTATTTTGCACCCCTGAGACCTTTTAATGTTGCCAATTCGTCATTTTTATAAGTGCAACTAGCAATTCGCCATTATCACAATTATATGAAAGCTCATACAGCATTTTCACCTCCTGAGACCCCTTTAATGTTGCTAATTCGTAATTTTCATGAGTGCAACTAGCAATTCATCATTATCACAATCTGAAAGCTCATAGAGCATTTGCACTCCTGAGACCCCTTAAAGGTTGACAACTCGTCATTTTTGTGCCATCAGGAATGCAGTTAAAAGATTCGTCATTCTCACAATGTGA
>JAHWFP010250616.1:37894-52421 GCA_023313725.1 Lithobius niger
GACCCCCTCAGTTTGGGACCCTCCCCATTCGGGAACCCTCAGTAATGTCAATAATTCATTATCACCCTCTGAGAGAACCCTGGCAGGCTCACGACGCATTTTGCAGTAACCCTCTCGATTTTAGGACCCCCCTCTTTTGTGAACCCCCCTCCCCCCTTTGCTGTTGTTAGTCATTATCATGCTCTGATTGCATTCGAGAGTTCTAATAATGCGAACGTTCCCGAAGCATTCGCACGGCTCCATGGATGACGTCACTTCTGATCACGTGACTTCCGGTATGACGCAACTTCCGGTATAGGAGGGCACCGCCATCGTGGGAAATAGTTGCACTTCCGCTTTGCATGTAACGTCACTTCCGGTTCGTGCGGGTGCCACCATCTCAGAAAATTAGCTTCACTTTCGGTTAGCACGGTCGAGCCTTCTTGGAAAAATAGCTGTACTTCCGGTTTGCACGGTATCAAAAGATAGCAAAAAGCCCTTTTCCCCCTCCTCCAGATTGACGAGCCGCCAAAGTGGATTTCCGGTTTGCATGGGCGCCGCCTATGTGGCTGCACTTCCTTTCCACTTGGGCGCCGCCTTCTTGGACTCCTGGTGCAGATGGGCACCGCTATCTTGGATGACGCCACTTCCGGTCACGTGACCTATGACGTCACTTCCGGGCCGGGGGGTGGTGGGTATGTCCTCATATCGCAAACTCCCCACTACTGAAGTCAATGCACTTTCTCACCTAAATAGCATTAATTTCGTCAAAGCCACTTGATGGTTTGTTTGGCAAGGCTTTAATATAGTCTTAACTTCATTTTCGTTAGTTCATTATAAATAGACAGAGTTGACACAGTCTGATGTGTTTTGAATTTCAGGAGTCGTGGGAGGAATATATTGGGACCAACTGTGCAAAAGTGATTGTCCAAGTTGGCTGCAAGAGTACATTTGTCGAAGGATTGAGGCCACACTTGCCTGTCTTGACTAGACTTGCCCATTAAATTGTTCAGGATACGCCATACTTCTTTGCCATTCATCCTATTTTCGTAAATAAATTGGTGTAAAAGTTGTATTTAATCGTTTTAAGTAACTGAGAAACTTGTTTCTTTGCTTCTTTTTACATTTCATTATTTGAGTCTGTCAGATTTTTTTGTGTTTTCGATATAGCTTATTTTTATCTTTGATTTTCTTTATTTCCTGGGTAATCCATTCCTACTCTTTCTTGGCCTGGAATTGTTCATGTGAGTTTGCGTTTGGTGTTTTAATAGGAAGAACAACATCCATATAACGTTTACATTTTTCAAGAAAACTAGCATACATGTCGTCCACGTTTAGATTGGGAGAGAATCCCTTCCAAGATTTTTCTCATTTAAGTTCACAAATTTCTTATAGTTCTTTTCACTGTAGCTTCCTTTCCTCTTGTTTTTTGAATGTGGCCGATTTTGGTTCACAGATCCGGGGTAGTGATCTGTAAGATCTGAAATAATATCTCACGTGAGTGTGTCATTTCGAAAATCGTTAGTCTAGATATTGTCAATCCTTGTGGAAGTAGTTGCCGTCACTCGAGTTGGCTTTGTGATTATACAATTATACACTCCCATTCCCTCGGGCACGTGACCTCATTTATGATGCAACAAACATTGGGGAAGCTTTTCAAGACAACATCTTCTCGAAGGGACAGCTTCGAGACCGCCTTGAGCCTCATTTATTTCCTCCAGCATGAACATGGAAGAATATGTTGGAAGTGATTATTAGAAAAGGGGTGGAATTTGAGACACCTCATGGCTGATATTTTCACGAACATGAACATGGAAGAATATAAGTGATCATAGAAAGGGAGAGGGGAACTAATAATAATAATAATAATAATAATAATGCTTTTATTGTACGTGTTATGTACAGGCATGAAGTCTTACATAAGACTTGTTTGCAAGCAAAATATAAATATATGTAAATACAAATAGAATACAAATAGAAATTAATATTGAAAATACAATTACATGTTAACAAATTTCATTAAATTTCAATGCTTTTTTCTGTTATATTAATTTCATTATATTAAATAGCAGATGTTAGTGTAGCCTTCAGAGCGATTTCCTTATTCAGTTAGTATGACCCATTTTCTGATTTTTTGTGTGTCATTTCTTTATGATTTATTATATTTCTTAAGTTTGTTGGTAATGTATTAAAATGATAAGGTATTTGGAATTTAGACCTCTTTTGCCATATGAGCCATATTTTGTCCATTCTCTTAGCTCTTACTGTTTCTATTTTATACTTTTTGTTATAATAATTATTTTTTTTTAATGTTCATTTTGTAGGTTTGCTCTATGTTTAGAATTTCAGTATTTTTATATATTTCTTTACTATCTTGTGATTCATTAGTTTTAAATGATACCTTGATTGCCTTGTTGATAGTTTTTTGTAATTGTATTATTAGGCTTTTTGTCGTGGATCCATACACCATTAACCCATATTTTATACTAGACATAATTGCATCAAATATTGCTTTTTTATTTCTTACACTTAGGCATTCTCTTATTTTGTAGAGTAATGGTATTGTTCTTCTATTTTTTAGTGTTAATTTGTCAATGTGATGATAGAATTTCCGTTTTTGTCAAGTTCAAGTCCTAAATATTTTACGTTGTGTACTTTGTTTATTAGATCACAGTTGAATTGAGTTTTGTTTATTTTACATTTACCGTTACGCATAGTAATATTACCAGTATTTTGTTGCATGTGTGACGTAATTATTGGTAAATAACGAGTGTTATCTTTGTTTAAAATTAAATCGTTTTCATGCAAATAGATTTGAAGTTTAATGAAATCTTCTTGTAAGTTTTACAACATTTTATTCTTTTCAACATTTAAATGTCGTCTGCATAAGTAGTGGTAAGTTGCGATATTACGTCACATACATTTACCCTCATGAAAAGTATGGGTAAATGGTGCAATTCCAGTTGTGTGATGAAAAGTGGAGGTAATGACGTCACTTCCGGTTCTCGTCAATCAGGAGGAGGGTGAAAAAGTGCCTTTTACTACCTTTTTTCCGGTTCTCGTCAATCTGGAAGAGAATGAAAAAGTGCCTTTTGCTACCGTTTTTCGTTTTTAGGTCATATACACACATTCGTACCCCACTTTCGGTCACGTGATCAAAGTGGTGGTAAATGGCGAACTTTCGGTCACGTGATGAAAAGTGGGGGTAATGATATCACTTCCGGTTTTCATCAATCTGGAGGAGAGTGAAAAAAGTGCATTTTGCTTCCTTTTTTCCGGTTTTTCTTCAATCTGGAGGAGGGCGAAAAAGTGCCTTTTGCTACCTTTTTCCGTTTTTAGGTCATATACACACACCCCACTTCCGGTCACGTGATCAAAGTGGGGGGTGCACTTCCGGTCACGTGATGAAAAGTGGGGAATGACGTCACTTCCGGTTCTTGTCAAGCTGGAGGATTGTGGAAAAGTGTCTTTTGCTACCTTTTCTCGTCCATCTGGAGGAGGGTGTGCCTACCTTTTTTCAGCTTCACATACACACACATTACCCATACTTCCAGTCACGTGATCAAAGTGGGAGGGTAATGATGTGGTGATATATATAGCCCCCACTTCTGATCGATTGATAAAAGTGGTGGCAATGATGCGGTTATATGTATAGCCCCCACTTCTGATCATGTGATGAAAAGTGGGGGTAATGACGTCACTTCTGGTCATGTGATGAAAGCAGCTATGACGTGACTTCCAGTAAGTGGGACTTCTGGTGGGCGGAGCTTATGACATCACTTCCTGTATGATGTCACTTCCTGTTATGACGCCACTTCCGGTTATGACGTCACTTCTGGTTATTACATCTTTTCTGGGATTTCTACTAAGTTTGTGTGTTGTGTGATATTAAGGATATTAGTCTTAGTGAGGCGGGAGTTTTGGTGATATCGAAAAACCTTTAAACAATCAACTGTCATTATTACTGGAGAGTGTTTTGAACCAAACTTTAGGCAATTCGTACCTAAACAACGACACTCAGCCCAATTTATACTCCTTTTATCCCAATTCCGCACCCGGTTTCAAAATCAGAGTCCCCTCATAATTTAATTTACCTCCCGGTGACTACAAAGTTAATCAAACATATAAAAGTTTGGCTCACGTCTCAGACCAATGAGCCGTTAGATTTAAACGGTGAGACGCTCACGGTGCATCTTCATTTGAGATCTAAAAATTAAAAAGATAAAAATGCTCGTGTTTTGAAAAAAAGGCAAAGGACTCTTTCTTAATTTTAACTCTAATAATAAAAAAACAAACGGTTTGACGCCAAGAAATAAAGTTTGTATCAAATTTATAACAACTGCCAGAAAATGAGCGTAGTAGTAGAAGATTCTTAACAATCAACGAACCTTTGGTGTAGGATTCATCGGTCGAGTCTTACACTTACCACGAATACAATCCTATTGTTGGCACCAATCTCAACAAAGTAAATTCGGAAATCCGCATACACGTAGAAAACCAAAATTTATTTCTGCACGTTGCTAATAGTTACATCCTGATTAAAGGGAGGTTACTGAAGGACGATGACTCTGCTTACACGAACGCTGACGTAGCTAGTCTTATTAATAATGCTCCCATGTTCCTGTTTTCTAATATCAAATTCCATCTCGGTGATAAACAAGTCGACGAGTTAAATTATCCGGGGTTCGGTACTCTGATGAAGGGACTGCTCACCTACGGTTCAGCCAAGCAACCAGCTCTGCTCGGCCAGTTCTGGGCTCTGGATAGCACGGCTTCAGTCACTGCCAAACTAACCGACAACTTGGGACACAAACAGCGGCACGTGTCCATCATCGCTGAAACAACTCCCAAGGGAAGCTTTACATTTGCCATACCGTTGAAACACGTCATGGGATTTTTCTAAAATTACGATAAGCTAATCTACGGAACTAAACACTCATGCTCACACTCATGCGAGCGAGTGACACTAACGCAATCTTCAAAGCAGTGGCAGCGGCCAATAGCAAAGTCATTCTAAATAGCAGCTGGCTCGTTCCATATGTCACGGCCTCGGACAAGCAGAAACTTAAACTCTACAATTTCATCGACGAAGGAGCGACCGTGGATTTAGGATTTAGGCACTGGCATTACGATAGCTGCGTGCTTCCTCAAAATACCAGCTTCACTTGGCGCATGCTGACTACTTCCGCGGTAGAAAAACCTAGGTGGGTAGTTTTAGCTTTTCAAACGAACAGGCAGGACTCTTTAGTTAAAAATCTTGGTGTGTTTGACCACTGCAGTCTGCAAGATGCTCATGTGACTCTAAATTCCGAAAAATATCCGTTTCTCGATTTAAAGACTAATTTTGACTCTGGAGAGTACGTTGGTCTGGACAGAATGGTGCAGCAATTTAGGCAGCTTTGCTACGATACCAACGATTTGAGTTTCGACTTGCTTCAGTTCAAGAAGCCTACCCTCTCGTGGTGTTGAATTGCTCCAAACAGTCTAAGAGGCTTCAATCGGGAATTGTGGATGTACAAGTCAAACTGAAGTTTAGAGCAGCCGTGCCGGCTAACACTACCTGTCACGCTCAGCTCATTGGTGACAGGAAAATGAATCTAAAGTTGGATAGAGGCAAAGTCGAAGTTGTTTACTAAATAATAATAATAATAATAAAAAAGATATGGCGCTCAAAACAAAATCGCGAAAAAAGAAAGGCGGCTTTTTGCCGTTAGCATTGCTAGGACCGATTTTAGCCGGGATTGGAGGATTGGCGGGTGGGACAGCAGGGGTTGTATCTACCGTAAAAAAGCACAAAACGATGCAAAAAATCTTTCTGAACTCGTTAGGCATCACAAGCAAGTGGAAGGTTCTGGCTCGAAGAAAAAAATTAAGCAAAAAAAGAAGCAAAAAAAATTGCCCCGTGGCAGAGGTCTTTACTTAAGACCACCCAAAGTTTAATTGACTTTAATAAACCTTTAACAAACTTTGATTTAAATGGATTGGCTAGAGTAATGAAAATTCCAAAATTCAGAGGTACTTTCAGTAAAGACACGCTTCCCTTAAAACTTTGGCCTACTGGTTGAAATGGAAGAGTAAACTTGGAAGATTTCAAAGATGGAGTTGGAAGTCATTGGGTCGCCTTTTCCACCGTTTCGGGAGAACCTTGTTATTTCAATAGTTTTGGCAACATGGGTGCTATCCCGTCTGTGGCAAACTACTTGGGACTGGGAATAAAATACAATTACGAACGCGTACAAAACTTTGACCAGATTTTGTGTAGTTACTTTTGCTTATTTTTTCTAAGCACCTTCTCTAAGGCTCGTAATTACGAAGCTGTTTTAGATAGGATGAGAAGAGACATCTATTAAAAAGTTACGTGCAAATCTAACAAGAAATAAACGTCTTCTGGGTGAAACTCTTCGAATGCCTCTACCGCGATAAGCAAATTTTTTCTATTACGTGAGGATTTTCTAAAACAGTAACTGTCGAATGTTCTCCCTTTACTTTCATAATGTAAAGGGCTCTCGTACCTATTTTACATTTAGCAATTAGTGCAACGCTCGGATCACTGCAGTAGAAAATTGCTTTACGAATTAAACCTGGACTCGCACACACAAAGCTCGAGAGACGACCGGAATTAACGAACCAATCGCTCGTTTTTTCCAAAGGGCTTTTCATGCTGAAACTGCTCAGCATGAAACTGTTGTCATGCACAAATTTCTTCGTAGCCGCATCACTCGGTAAAGTAGGTTCGCTTAGATTTCTAATTGGTTTGTTCGTGGCATTAAAGTATTCTTTCTGCTCATCTTGTAACAAGCAATTGCTGTCGATAAATACCTTAGTAACAGCATCGTTCGGTAAAGTAGGTTCGCTTAAATTTCTAATTGGCTTGTGCATCGCGTTGAAGTATACTTTTTGGTCATCTTGTAATAAACAATTCCTATCGACGTACACTTTTGATGCCGCGTCAGCTGCGTGCCGGGGGAACGCTTTGTCCCTAATTTGCTTCTTCCTTGCGTAGAAATTCCCGTCAGAATCATCTACGTATAAAGTATTTTTTTCCATACTAGAAATGGCGGAAGTCAACTCTTCGGAGAGAAGAGTAATGGCAGAAGGCAAGTCGGTTTAGGTTTCTGAACGTCTGTTGCCAGAGTACCGATCTGAGAATAATTTACCGCATCTTCAGTAGCAGCTTCTACTTTAGTTACACGCTTGCTTTGCATGTCGTAGTTGTTTTCGGGGGTTAGCACATATCCTAGTCCCGGCTGACCTCTCGGACCGACTCCCATCACTTAAAACTTGGATGTACGAGAATATTCACAAAACTAAAGAGAAACTTAACAAAAATGTTGTCGACAAACCCTGGTTTAACTTGCCATCTTACAACGCTTTAAACTTGACCGAAGTCACTGGCAGAATTATCGCGGTGTACATCACTGATCAATTCTCCCAGCAATATGAAATTGTGATGCAACGTAGACTTTGGAGTAGCTCATTCCAATGACAAATTTTTCGACGAAGACTTTTTGGGTTCAGTATCTCCGTAAACATTAAAAAATTTGCAAATAAGAAAAGATATGGAAATTAAAAACTACGACTTTTTTGCATCTAAGAAAGAACCTACAAATCATCCATTTCTATCTTCGAATGTCAGATGTCTAATTATAGGCCCCGCAAATTGCAGCAAAACTAACTTAGTTTAATTTCATCTGTAACGAAAGATGGCTCGACTACGATCGGTTATATATTTACAGTAAAACTTTATGTCAATCAAAGTACTCAGCTTTGCAGTCTATATTTGCTGAAATTGAGGAAAAAATTGGAAGGGATGTCGCCTTTTTTCACAGTTCTCAAATAGATTTAGTTCTGCCCAAAGAACAGCACCCAAAATTTCGAAACCTGATTCTTTTTGACGATTGCGTTTTGGACAAAAAAAAACATCGAACGTTACTTCGCTCAAAGGCATCATTCGAACGCCGATGTTTTTTATTGCAGCCAGTCCTACATGAGAATTCCAAAAAAAAGTGGTCAGAGACAACGCAAATTTATTAATCCTTTTTTCAGTGGATGAGTAAATTTTAAACACGTTTATGAAAACCACGTTGGCCCCGGCATGAAATTTTCAGACTTTAAAACGTTGTGCCAAAATTGTTGGAAAAAGCCTTACGGGTTTTTATCAAAAAAAAAAACGTTAAACGAATGGAGATATAAACGTTCATTTTTGCCTATTAAACAAAAGAATGGAAACAAAACGAGAAATCGCAAAACTCAAAAAGACGTTTAACTAAAAGTTTTTAAATCAACGTTTGGGTGAAAGAGAACAAGAAAAATCGCTACAAGAATTTTTTAAACCGGTAGTAAGCACCCTGAAGCCGAGACCGGTCCTCGGTGCAACCACACAAACTACGCCGATAAAAACACTCTAGCCACTCATACTATCTCGATTAAAAACACTCTAGCCACGCAAACTACACAAATTAAAGCTTTCAAAGAGGAAGAACGTGACGAGGATGACTACGAATCATTGGGCATATCACCGTCTCCTTCCCAAGCTGTTACTCCTAGTGAGAAGACATTGTCAACCCCTCTCGATTTCAGTCACGCCGAACTCCCAATATTCAACTCCAGCTGCTTAGGCTCCTATGTTGCGAATTCCTCCCGAGTCCAAAACAGAATACGCAACTACGAGCACTGGTCTTAAACTCACCCCTACATATTCCGCGGCACAAGCAAGGGGCATTTCTACTCCGCCGGAACTCCCTAACATAGTCACTCTAAGGTCCCTCGATAGTTTGTTACCTGGTCAGAATATTGGAGATACTGCTAAATATTTCTTGATAAAATTTTTCCAAAATCCCCAAGACACTGACCCAGTATTCGGGTTGCAGTATGATAAGAAAAAAGGTGAGCTGACCTTCGGTAATAAAGTCGTTAAAATCTTTGAGAATGATGTAGTGGTCGAGGGGGAGCAATACGTGGGAAGACGCGGGCTTTGGAAATTGCTAGTTTTCAAAAATTTGAAGGAAACTACCCTCGCGCCAGAAGTTAAAGCAGCTTACTCGGCCATGTTAAAAAATACTAACGCTATTTATCAGAACAACGACCCAAAAACTAACAAATATAAATATATATATGTAAATTATAAATATTATGATAATTCTAATGATTTGATTAAAATACTGAGACTTTTGTACAAATCTAGTTTTGCCGGCCATGATGGGCTTAGAAACGAGATGGTCGAAATGTTACCAGAAATGCAGCAAAGACGAATCATAACTGCTCGGGGAAAAAGGGTGGCTTATCAAAATTTAGATGTAGGTTAAAAAAATCGTATATAAAACAAAGAATCATGGATTCAAAAAATATCAAGATGAGTTACTACGTCAAATGTAAACATCATACTTCTAACGGGACCGAGCCATCCTTTATCATCACCGCACAAAAATAACAGGCAGATGCAGGTTGTATTTTGCGAGGTGTGCGGGACGAAAAGAGCTTCCTTTATCAAGTCTGGGAAAGGAATCGTAAACAAACTCACTAGATAAGTTACCTCTTGAAATGCATTTGCCGGGCTACCAATTAGCGGTCCGGGAACTATACTTGAAAAAAGATTTGGTTCGAGGAGATCCGGGAATTAATACGCTAGACGAAACGTGCAAAGAACACGATACCGCTTACTCCGAGAGCTCGGACTTGAAAGATCGGCACGCTGCCAATGAAGTTCTAATTGCTAAAGCTCAAAGAGTGAGAGACGATCCTACTTTGGCATGGAGAGAAAAGCTAGCCTCTTCCATCATTAGGAAAATTATGAAAATAAAATTTCGGTTCGGAATGGAAAATAAAAAAATGGATCACATCGTAAAAGAACTTCACAAATCAACCCGAAAAAATTTTTGGAGACGGAAAGTGATCGTACTGAGCCTGAACGATCTATGGCAGGCTGACTTGGTCGAAATGATACCTTACGCTAACCTAAACAAAGGGTTTAACTACTTACTAACCTGCATTAATGTCATGTCCAAGTTCGCTTGGGCCATTCCCCTTGAATCTAATTCGGCATAGACGTTACCGAAGCTTTCAAGAAGATATTCGCTGGAGCGACACCCCCTGTAAATTTGTAAGTCAATTTAGGTAGTGAGTTCTACAATAAAGACTTCAAAGCCCTACTCAAGCGCCATAAGATCAACATGTACTCTACATACTCTGAAAAGAAAGCGAGCGTGGTAGAACGTTTCAACAGAACACTGAAAACTAGAATGTGGAAAAGATTCACCAGGCAGGGGACTTACCGGAGGATAGGCATTATTGACGAGTTAGTTTCATGGTACAATGACACAGTTCACTCCGCAACTAAACTAAAACCAAGGGAAGTAACCAGATGTCACGAATCGTTGCTGAGAATTACGTCAAACAATCGTTGAAAAAACCTAAATTTGACATTGGAAATAAAGTCAGAATTTCTAAAGTTAAGAAAATTTTTGATAAAGGGTATTTACAAAATGTTACTAACGAAGTCTTCACGATCCATAAAGTGCAAAAAACCGAGCCTGTTCCTTATCTATTAAAAGACGAATTGGGTGAGGTGGTGCTCGGAGGTTTCTACAAACAAATTCAAAAAACTCTTGTTCCTGATTTATTTTTAGTGGAGAAAGTATTGCAAAAAAAGAAAGGCAAAGATGGAAAAATGCTGTACTTCGTCAAATGGAAGGGATACGATTCAAAATTTAATAGTTGGACGGATAATGTTAGCAGTTTATCCTCTTAAATAATTTCCACTTGATTTTTTAAGTACAACATATCATATTAACAGTTTATTCTCGTCTGAATCTAAATAATAATTTTCTTTCATCCATTTTCTTCTTGTAGCTGCGATCATTTCCTCTGACCTATATTTTCTGTTGCACGTTTCTTACTAATAGCAGTGGCCATTTTATCCAACCAAGCTTTTCTCTGTTCAACAGTTGCTGTCTCGCGTTTCTTAGCAATAGCGGTGGCCATTTTATCCAACCTAGCTTTTCTCTGGTCGTCAGTTTCCATCGCAAGTTTTTTACGAGAAGCAGCGGCTCTTTTTTTCTTATTAGCCAGTACTTTTTCTTCTTCGTTTCATTTTGTTATTTCACCGGCCGATGCTTCTTCCCCCCCCCCATCTTTCTCCAGCGAAGCTCGCTCTTCAGCTTCTTCATCCTCAATCGGATCGATTATGTTGTCTACAAAATCGTGCGCTATGCCGGTTTTGTAGTGACCATACACTAACGTATTTATTTCATCATCCAGCACGAATCTCTTATCATCGTAGGGAGATATGGATGATTTTGAAATTTCAAACATGGCGAGCTGATGATCTTTACTTCGAATGCTCATCCAAGAGGCTTTTGAAGATGTTTTCAAAAATAGTGCTTTTTTGTAGTCGTCGTGACTGAGACTTTTTTGGATAAATACTTTACTAATCCCTTTAGCTTTTTTAATGGTCTCTTCCCCTACTAGAACTGAGTACATTTTTGCTTCCAAGCCTACAAATTCTTTCACCGGGATGCCAGCCACCTCATCTTTCATTTTTCAAAGGACTTGTTTGTTTTTAACACTGTATAGAGGATGGTGACGAATCTACCTGACTCAGTTTTCATGTCCTGGTAGAAATCGTCAGTCTCTACTTCATAGAACAGACTGTCGGTGTCTGTGAAAAGTAAACGTGCACGGTTTCCATATTTTGGACGCATGAACTCGTAGTGAAATTCATACATTCTGAGTTTGGAAAGTTCGAGGAAGCAGAAACCGGAGTAAGTCGGTAAGTCACACTTCATGTCACGAAGTCTCAAATTTACCTGTACGAGATTTTCGTTGAGGGTCTTGAACGAATCCGCATGTGGTAGAGTGTTGTACTTGACAGATTTTTTTATATTGTCAGATAACTTCAAGGATAAACGCCCCGATTTGTTTTCCAGCATTTTTACAAATAACGAATTATTTTTCAATATAAAAAATCTTTTTCGAAGGTGGTCGTCGCGAGTTGACGCTTCTCGATGTTAAATTCTATGTAAGATTTTAGCCATTGCTTCTGACGAAATTTTAGAATTCTGTGTATACCTTTCAAAATTAAAGTGCTTGCTTCAAGTAGAATTATAAATTCCTGTAATGAACTGTATAGTTTTTCTTCGGGAGCAGGTTAGTCATCAGTTTGGAAGCAGAAATGATCTTCTTGTTTCCTACCATTTCTTTCATGAAGGGAGACACAAGTTTTGGCATTATTTTAAACTTTTCCGGTGATAAAGGATAATCATTGTGATCGTCGTGTAGCTCGGATGGATAGTCCAAGTCCACTTCCAATATATAACCGTATTCTGAATCTTTTGCAACTGATGCCAAGCAAAATTCGAGAATTTCTTTCCTTGTCAGCCAGCTCCTTCGATCGTAAGGAAGGAATTTGGTCATGGCTAGTCCGTATAAGTTGTTGACATCCAAATCTACTAGATACAGACTAGGTAGATTCTCGATGTAGGTGTCTGGTAGGTATTTGTTATTGGCAATCGAGTGCCTTTTTGACACGAAAGTTGTTCCACCTCTGATACCGGAAGTTATAAAGTTATGCTTTCCCCCATGTGTAAACAGATCTAGTTCGGCTTCAGTTTTTTTTCAATGCGGCTGCCCAACTAAATCCTGGTGTGGATAGATAGTAGCATGGATCTACGCCATCATTGAGCAAACATGTTTCCCTGAAAGTCTGAAAAACGTTAGCTAGAAGATACACATCGATCATCTGATATACGAGATAATTTTTAAAAACCTTCTCTTTCAGCAAGTTCCAAACAGATGTAGCGTGATCATACTCAGTGTCAGTGATGCTTTGACCTCGTAGAGTGGAGAAGAATGCCGCTTTAGGCTGTAATTTCCATTCTTCAAACACGTCCATAGACTGCACATACTCGTATGGGTAGTGGCCTTTTTGAGTCAATAAGTCCGAGACCACCTCCGACTGGAACCAATCAACCGATTCAAGAGCCATTTTTGTGATGTTGAAGGGTCGATCTTTCTTGTGGTTTTTAGCCAAAGTTTCCAGCGATGAAGATAGGAAATTATAACTGTCTAAAAAATGTAACCTTACCGAAAAGTTCTTATCATTGAAGCAAAAGTACCTAGTAATGGTCATACTCATGAAACGCTCCGTGTTTCTAGTAAGAACGTCCACTCCCAAAGGGAAATTTTTTGCCGCTGAAATTAGTAGATGCATACATATCGTAGCCTTCTAAATTATGGAAGACGATCGGAATAGTATTTATGCTCCTTGCATCCAGATTGCATTTTACGTGAGAAGCACCTCTGAACTTTCCAGTGAAGTGACAGTGATCTCTCACTTTCTTTAGTGAGAGATCATCTTCAAGCATGATTTTGCTGCAGTAGTAGCAAGTATCAGCTTTCAAGAACTGAATTTCGTCTTCAGCACTCATCATCAGAAGTTTTGGCCACGATAAAATCTTAGTAAACTTGTTAATTTCTATATTCATACAATCGTAAAACTTATCCACCGCATCCTCATCGAGGTAGAATTTTTGACTCAAGATTTCATTTTCTGGGCCAATAACCACGTATCCAAAACTACTAGGTGAATGCAAACTGACTTTGGTAGACGAACTCAAAGATGGATAGATGTTACTAGTTTGTAAGGGTCTTAGCATACATTCAAAATCTGCATAAATTATCCAAGGATGAGGATTGCATCTGTTATAGTGTAGGAACTTTAATGTGTTATTACTAGGTGGTAGGAAAGTGAGTACTTGCTCCTTATTCAGTCTCACACATTTACCAACGTGCTCCATCATGGATCGTTCTTTAGTAAAGACCGCGAAGCAGTTACCACAGTAAAATTTTCTATGTGTTCCAACACCTTGAAATCGGAGTAGCATATCAATATTAAGGATGCCGTAATGACTATTTCTTTTTTCGTCGGCTATTAATAACAAGTCAATTATTTCTCCTTCGATGTTTTTGTTCAATCTCACCGGATGTAATCCTATCGAGCCCTTATACGAAGTTACGTTAATGGATAAATTGTTGGCTCCTTCGAAGGAATCAATTTGTCGTAGACTCAAGGGAAACTTCAAGATGGAGTGGTCTACAGTATTCAAAAATGGTTCATAATATTTAACCTCGGTTTCGTAGCACTTCATTTTAGTGGCTAAAATTGTATACAGAAAATACTTTTCGTCAGAATTTTCCACATTTACTATAGCTTCGCTTTTCTTGCGTAATGCCGTTGGTAAGGGTAAGAAAGAACTAGGATGTAAAGGATCGATTTGCCACTTTTAGGAGCATACCATAAACTTTCGAAATGCACCAACCACTGCCTTTTTTCTCGAAAGCCTTGACGGAATTTTATATTTTTTTGTAAGCATTCTCCAATACTTCCGACCGACACGTTAGATTCGTTATAAATGGTTGTATAGAGGGACCAGAAAAAGGGTCGCGCGATGTTGGAATCCCTGGAAAAATCTATCACTAAACACAGTTGAACTTTACAATTGGTCAGTTCATCCAAGCTGGTTCTAATAAGAAGTTCGAGTGGATGATGGAG
>JAHWFP010250616.1:52521-94525 GCA_023313725.1 Lithobius niger
ATGGACCGTCGCAGATGGGTTGGCACATCAATTTCTCTGGAATAAATTTGGTGTGTATCATCATGTGCCAAAGTGCAACTTACTTCACCTTCGATTTCATTCAACTCGTTTTCGAAGAGTAAGCACTCTGGTCAAAGATTGGATCGATGGATGGGAAGATGATGGATCAAATCTTCCCGAGTTGCGTAGACATTACGATGATGATTTTGAATTCATTTTCTTTTTCTCGAAAGAAAAATTATTCATTCCTTTTATTTTTATTCTTTTATTATATACGAAATAATTTTCCAAAGAAACATGAAGAAAAAACTACATCCGGACTGAAATTTATTTTTTCGGATCTCCAGATACAGAAAAAAACTTTAAAAAAACTTAAAAAATCTTAGAAAATGTTGAAAAACTTGGAAAAAAAACTTGGTGCAGGTTCTCTATTGATATGGTGCATTTAGCCCTGCCAAACTGCACCAAGGCTTGGAGGCCGTGTGTTCGAGTCCAGAACTTCATCTGGACTGAATATTTATTTTTCCAAACCTCCTTATATAGGGCCCTCCTTGAAAAAATTCTGCGTTTTCCTTTTTTCTTTATTTTGATTGGTTGGAGAAAGGGGATTCCCCTGGAAAAAATCGTAACAATATTTTTTTCTTTATTTTGATTGGTTGGAGAAAGGGGATTCCCCTGGAAAAAATCGTAACAATATTTTTTTCTTTATTTTGATTGGTTGGAGAAAGGCAAATTCCCTTTTTCTTTATTTTGATTGGTTGGAGAAACGGGAGTTTTGATTGGTTGGAGGGTCCTACATAAGGTGGTTTGAGGTGGTTTTCAGTCTTGATGTAGTTCTGGACTTGAAAAACGGCCTCCCGACCTCGGTTCAGTTGGGCAAGGCTACATGCAGCATATATGTAGGGAATTTCCCTCATCCCATCCCTCGAATTGTAGTACCCCCCTCCAATTGTAATACCCCCCTCCAATTGTAATACCCCTCTCGAATTGTAGTACCCCCTCGAATTGTAGAACCCACCCTCGAATTGGTGGGTTTGTGAGTATGTTTGCAGGCACTTGTTTCCCACCAATAAGATGCATGAAGCCCTGCCCGACTGCACCAATGCTGGGAGGCCATGTGTTCAAGTCCAGAACTACTTCTGGACTGGATTTTCTCGAATTTTGTTTTGACACCTAACTTACTGGACTGGCCGTAATGGTTATGGGTGTAAACTAACTAAAATGCGCTTTAAGAATCAACTATAACTCTCAATACATCAGAGTTGGGTTCAAAACACTCTCCAGTACTAATGACAGTTTGTTTAAAGGTTTTCCATATCACTTAAACTCACCACTTCACTAAGACTAATATCCTTAATATCATACAAAGCACAATCTTGGTACAAATCGCAGAAGTGCTGTCAAAAACGAAAGTCACCCGAGAGGGGAGCTATTAGCAGATATTCCCTACTGATATGGTGCATGTAGCCCTGCCCAACTGCACCAAGGCTGAGAGGCCGTGTGTTCAAGTCCAGAACTACATCTGGACCAGTGCTTCCACTTCTCACTTACAGAATTTCCCTGAGTAATGACAAAGTTTCCCTTTTTTTCCCTGTGCCAACAAAAAATTCCCTTTTCCCCCCTTATTTAATTTCCTTCATACATCCCATTAATTTTTACATTTCCTAATATAAAAAAAATATGGGTCTTTTGAATCCCAGGAAATTGACGCAAATTGAAAATAAAATTCAAACGACTACTTATTGGAACTAGTCTTTTTGTGCTTTTTTATGCTACTGATTTTTACCTTTCATGAGTTGATAAGTGTTTCACTAAGTTAACTGCAGAGCAAAATGAACATATTACATTATAGCCATGGAATATAAGTAAGACTATTAGGCAGTAGGAGATTACAATTATGCCTGGAAATTACATTTATCACTCACACGTGTACATTTTCATTTCTGGCTATTATTAAGAGTAAAGGCTTTCGCTTGACAGTCAGTCGCTTTTGCTTTAACCTTGCCTACATTGCACAACATTTTCTGTGAAATGTCCATTTCATGTGGCGTGGTTATTGGCTTACGGAAGTTTTGAGAAAGTGGGTCTGGCTGGATAGAAAAACGTGGGTTGCTATAAAAAATCGCAACTTTGATGTAAAACTCAGAATTTCCCTATTTTTTCCCTTTATGCCAGTTTAATATTTTTTTTTCCCTGTGAAAGTAATTTTTTCCCTAAAAAGGGAAAAATTCCCTGTAAGTGGAAGCACTGATCTGGACTGAATTTTCGAAAATTTTTTGTTTGACACTTAACTCACTGGACTGATCGTAACGGTTGTAGGTGGCGGTTCGTTTAAAAATCAACTATAAATCTCAATACATCATAGACTGGTTCAAAACATTCTCCAGTAATAATGACAGTTGATTGTTTAAAGGTTTTTTCGATATCACCTAAACTCACCACCTCACTAAGACTAATATCCTTAATATCACACAAAACACAAACTTAGTAGAGATTCCAGAAGTGATGTCATAACCGGAAGTGACGTCATACAGGAAGTGATGTAATAAGTTCCACCCACCAGAAGCGACACCCACTGGAAGTGACATCATTACCCTCACTTTTCATCACGTGATCAGAAGTGCAGGCTATACATATCACCACATCATTGCCACCACTTTTATCACTCGATCAGAAATAGGGGGCTTTATATTCAACACATTACCCCCACTTTGATCACGTGACTGGAAGTGGGGGTAATGTGTGTATATGATCTGAAGATGAAAAAAGGTAGTAAAGCTTTTTCCCACCCTTCTCCAGATGGACGAGAAAAGGTAGCAAAAGGCACTTTTCCACAATCCTCCAGATTGACAAGAACCGAAAGTGACGTCATTCCACACTTTTCATCACGTGACCGGAAGTGCAATCCCCACTTTGATCACATGACCGGAAGTGGGGTACAAGTGTGTGTATACGACCTAAAAACGAAAAAAGATAGCAAAAGGCATTTTTTCACCCTCCTCCAGATTGACGAAAACCGGAAAAAAAGGTAGCAAAATGCACTTTTTCACTCTCCTCCAGATTGATGAAAACCGGAAGTCACGTCATTGCCCCCACTTTTCATCACGTGACCGAAAGTATGCCATTTACCACCACTTTGATCACGTGACTGAAAGTGGGGTATGAAAGTGTGCATATGACCTAAAAACGCTAGCAAAAGGCACTTTTTCATTCTCCTCCAGATTGACGAGAACCGGAAAAAAGGTAGCAAAAGGCACTTTTTCACCCTCCAGGTTGACGAGAACTGGCAGTGACGTCATTACCCACATTTTTCATCACATGACTGGAATTGCACCATTTACCCATACTTTTCATGAGGGTAAATGTATGTATGTGACGTAATATCGCAACTTACTACTACTTGCATATAAGGTTAAGTATGTTTTCCATTTATGTATATTACAAAAAGCAGAGGTCCCAGAACCGATCGTTGAGGTACTGCAAATTGTACATCATTCCATTTGCTCATGTTATCGCCAATTTTAACACTGAATTGTCAATTGGTTAGATAGCTTTCTACTATAGTATAAATTTTACCCCTGAAACCCTGCTTATAAATTTTTTCAAGTAAAATGTCCTTTTTAAGAGTATCAAAAGCTTTAGTAAGGTCTATTAGAATGGCACCTGCATATTTTCCTTCATTTAAAGCTCTGCAAACATTACTATAAATATTTTCCAATGTGTCCTGTGTTCCAATTCCTTTTTCATAGCCAAACTGATTTTTATTCGTGCTGTTCAATTTGTGTAGAAAGTTTTCAATTTTAGTGGCAAAGAATTTTTCAATTATTTTATTTAAAACTGGTAGCAGTGAGTTCGGTCTGTAGTAGTTAAAATCTTTTGTGTCGCCTTTTTTGTATATTGGTCTTAATATTTGTTTTTTAAGATCGTCTGGCCAAATTTCTGTTTTGATTGATTACACTATATATTAGAATGGTCATAAATTCAATGGTTTTTTCTTTTGTCTCAATGAAATGCTCGATTAGAAATCCATCGTATCCTGTTGATTTTTCTTTTTCATTTGGTTTATTATTAATACTGTATCATACCTTGTTGCGTCTACAATTCCCATGGTTTTGTCTATATAAGTTTTTTTTCTCCTTAAAATCAATGTTTCTTTTTTCAAAGTACCGTAGGCTTTCATCTATTCCTTTTTTTGTTTTCTTATTAATATTTTTTAGTTAGGTACCAGTTTGTCGAAATGTTCAGTGAAGTCATTACACGTTTTTTCCATGTTTCCCGTGAAATGGGTTTGCATGTGTATTTCTATAACCATTTTATTTTCTTTTTTGCTATCATTCCATTTCTTTTTCCATACATTTTTGTTGTTGTTTGGTTTATATGTTGACATATTGTTGTAATACACGTTTGAAATTGTTTTCTGTATTGTTGCATAAATTTCGTTAGGGTCGTCTTACATTTTTAGTTTATCCCGTTTTATGTTTTTTAGTTGATCTATTATTTTTTTTATGTTGAAGCTTATATTTTACATTGTTTTGTTTATAAGATTGTTCGCTCGTTCTATTATTGTTCCACATTTCCAGTACCGTATAATAATGATCAGCAGTTTTACTGTTATCACAGATCCCTTACAAGTCAATTTATGCAATTTAGTGAAATACAGATCCAAGCACGATTTGAAAATTTTATCCTTTCTTACTTCTTCTCTTGTAGCAGTTAAAATTTGTTGACAATAACCCAAAGAGGCTACTAAATTTTCATAATGATAATAATAATAATAATAATTTTATTGCAGGAAACATGCTCGAAGTTCTGCAGAACTTGTAAGAGCAGCAATAAATACATACAATTAAATAAATTTACATACAGAGTTACCATATAAGTATTCCGTTATGAAAATACTATTCACTAATCATCTCGATACATCACATAATACAAAACATTTATTTACAGTATAATAATAATGATATTTAATAACAATATTTAACATTTCATAATAATAGTATAGAATATTTACAATATACAATATTCACACAAAAAAGAAAATTATTTATTTATTTATTTAATTTTTTTTTTGCTACGTACTACCTTCTTCTAATAAGAATTTTTTTATCTTCCTTTTAGCATCCATTTTTTTTTGAAAACACAATAATTCTTTCGATAATTTATTAAAGGTATACGGTATATAATAACCTTTATTTCTAAATCCATATTTGTTGTACCATTTTGGTATTAAAAATCTTTGTGTTGTTGTTCCGAGTTTTATCCTTTTTTCAGCATTATAATTTTTATGTTTATTTATGAAGTAGTTTTTCATTATTATAATATAATCTCTCAATTTATTTACTCCTAAAATTTCATTTTGAAGGAATATTTCTTTTGTTGTAATTTTGTTGTTTCCAAATAAAACTTTGACAATTTTATTTTGTATCTTTTGTAGCCTATCAATCAGATATTCTGTTGCAAAACCATATGTCTCAATACCATATCTTATAATACTAGCTACCCATGCATCATATAAGAGTTTTTTATTATGTGTGTTTAAACAATTTCTTAATTTGTATAATTTCGCTAAGATACCTCTTAATCTATCGATAATTTGCTTAATATGTAATTTAAAGTTCCAATGTTCATCTATCATTAGACCCAAGTATTTAGTATGTTTACTAATTCCCAATGTTGTACAAGTTTCTAAACAATCTGAGTTGCCTTTTTCCATCTTTTTGATAAATTTACAATTTTCACCATGTACAATAATATTTTTCACTGAGGTTACCTTCATTTTTGGAACAGTAAAATTCATTCGCGTAGTTTTTTCCTCACTGATATGCATTTCATTTTCCAAAAACCATCCATTTATTAGATCGAAATCATCTTGTAAATTTTGTAACATTTCTTCCTGACAGTGGTTTATAGAGAACATAAACATGTCATCCGCAAAAATGTATAGAATTGTTTTATCTGCACAGCATTGTATATCATTGGTATATATGAGGAATAGTAGTGGCCCTAAAAGGGATCCCTGTGATACTCCATTGTGTATGTCAAAATGTTCACTGTGCTTATCTTTTAAGCTAACTATTGCCTTCCTATTTTTTAAATAACTTTTAATAATTTCATAAATTTTCCCCCTAATTCCCAGTTCAGTACACTTTTGTAACAAAATTTTGGTGTCAAAGGTATCAAAGGCTTTTTTGTAGATCAATTAGAACAGCTCCTACATATTTACCGTCGTTTAACGCCTTAGTAATATCTTCATTTAACTCCTTCAGTAAATCAGATGTACCTTTGTTTTTTGTATAGCCGTATTGATTTTTTGAAAGAATCTTAAAAGTTTCAAAGAAAGACCATATTTTGTTCGCAAAAAACTTTTCTATTATTTTATTTATAACTGACAATAAAGAAATTGGCCTGTAGTTATTGAGATCTTCTTTTTTCCCTTTTTTATATACTGGTCTTAATACCTGTATTTTTAACAAATCCGGCCATTTTTCACATTTGAGCATTTTATTTATCAGGATACTAATACAATGGGCAGTGTTCGTCATACTTTGTTTGATATGGTCTGTTTTGATACCGTCCAATCCTGTTGCATTTGTTTCTTTTAATCCTGCAATAATATTTTTAATATCTTCCTGAGTAGCTTCATCAAGGTACATTGTTTTTTGTGACTGCATATTCTTTTCCCTCATTAGTGGCTTGTATACCTTTTTATAGTATTTGCCATTAAAAAAATTATCCCTCCTCTTTTCGTATTTAGCTTTTAAATTCGGTATTTGTTCTGCAAAATTTCTGTTAAATTTATTACTAATTTCTTCAGGTGTATAGTTTTAAAATGTTGACATAATTTCCATATCAATATTGCCATTTCCCTTTTCACGTCCTGTGATTTCATTTATTACATTCCAAATCGTCTTGTTACCCTGACTATTTTGTTCTAATATTTTTGAGTAATAATTTTGTTTGTCGTTTAAAATTTAAATAATAATAATAATAATAAGTTGTTTTATTGCAAAGCAATTCTCGAAGCTTATAGAAAGCTTGTGTGAGATTTTACATCATCTTATTCTCGTGTGATTAATAATTACAATAAATTATACATACACATTATACATACACATTATACATACACTAAATATCACACAAATCACACAAATATATATTACTTAACGTCTATAACTTCTTCATAAATTATCGGCGCTTCTCACTGGACTTGTAATATGTATTTAACTGATTTATTATGAGGTATTTTTTTAAATGTATCCTTAGTTCTTTCATATTTATGTATGTTAACATATTTTCTGACAGTTCATTAAATAATTGTGGTATGTAATACTTTTTTCCTCTTTTTCCATATGCATTATTCCAACTTGGCATCTCATATCTCCTTTTTCCTACTCTTATTTTATCTAAATTTTTTGTGGTTACTTTGAATCCCCGTTACCCCCTGCCAAATTTTTATTGAATTTCGAACGTTAATCTATTAATAGGACATTAAATTGGGGCGGGCAATTTAATAGAAATTAGACATAAACTTAAGTTATAGTGCGGACGGACAACACCAGCACATGGCTGGAATTTCTTTGGCTCTGATTTTCACTGCGTGTTATTAAAACATTCCCAGTTTGGACTATTTTGTGGGGTTGTACACAGCTTGACCAAGTTAATGTTAAATACTTGTATAAACAGGATTAGACTTGGCCATACTATTCCAAATGAACTATCACATTTTGAAACACGCCTTACTTTTTTTTTCAGAGAAGGTTCTTTCAAAAGGCTGCAACTTTGGATTGATAGAGAAATGCGATCAGATGCTCTCCGGAATTGGAGGAACAGGCTGTGTTTTCTTGTGTGGCACTGATGAGTGCAACGGAATGGCTGTGAAGATTCCGAATATTATGCTAATCGTTATTTGTGTTATATTACCTATATACTGCAGTTGGCTTTGATGAGGAACCATATATTTTGTTGAAACACATATTCAGTCTTCAGTAATCAACGGAAAATTCGGTTGGTAGTTGAACGTTTCGTTATAATATTAAAATTGTAGGGATGTTAAAAACGTTTATTCCACTGATGCCACACTTTGGTTGTTACTAAATTTTACAGCCTTTTCATCAGCACTGCGTTTAGCAGACTCAGCTATTTCGTAGAGATGTTAAAAACGTTTATTCCACTGATGTCACATATCGGTTGTTACAAAATATTACAACCTTTTACAAGTATTGCGTTAACAGCATCAGCTATTTTGCAGGGATGTTAAAAACGTTTATTCTACCGATGTCGTACATCAGTTGCTACTACATTTTCCTGCCTTTTCATCAGCATTACATTTAAAAACATAAGCTATTTTGTTGCGATGTTAAAAACGTTTACACCACTGATGTAACACATCGCTAGTGACAAAATGTACAAATTTGTAAATTTGTAAAAGATTTGCGACTTTTTCATAAATATTTGCCTTTAGTACCCTCCGATTTTTGTGGGGATTTTTCAAAACTAATCTTTTGAATTTATCACCGACGCAACATATCGTTGTTAACAAAACAAAAACAAATTTACGATCTTTTCCTCATTAATTGCACCTACTTTGTACAGTTTTTAAAAACTTGAAATGCTGCATATTGATTTACACCATTGATCAGTAATTCTTTTTTTATATTTATGGCTATGCAAAACCTTTTGTGGCAATTTTAATGCTAAGTAATTTTTTTCGTCGTTACCGAGAAGTTTTTGAAAGATTTTATTAACCATTATTTTCGTCTTTATAGATAAAAAGGAGAATTTGTAATATCGGTTATTCAGTGCACACTCAAATTTTGGAGGTTTATTTTTTTTTAATATTGTTTATTTTCTAAAGGCATTCGTTTGTCTTTGTTATCTAAAAGTACGATTTGGTTCGTTAAAGTTCTGCAGAAAGTATAATCTTCGTGAAAGATGAGTGTTTTTCTATTAATGTTTTTAAAGATGAGTAAGTCAGTGCACACTAAATTCCTTCATACTTAAGTATGATTTAGTTTCTTTAAAATAGTGTTATTTCATATTTTTCGGCAAACATTTGATTCGTCTTTGTAAATAATGAAGCACGATAAAGATAAAATTCTTTATATGAAAGTTTTTTGTACATTTTTGTACATTTTGTACATTTTTTGCTAATTTGTGTGGTGTCAGTTGAGTGCCAGGAAGTAGTTTTGTCATCATTCCTATGGAAACACGTTAATTGTCCTTTTGTGATATTTTGTTCGTTATTTTTTTTTTAAGTTTTACTATCGTCTTCGTAAATTTAAATATAGAAATTTTCAATAAAATGAAGAGCCTTGTCATCAACAATAGCACTTACTATTTCGTTCATCACTGGTATACAATTTGCTATACGACAGTGTAATAAAACCCTTATGTAAAATTGTGGCTTAACATTTATGCTTAAAACTTTGTCTCTGCAA
This sequence comes from Lithobius niger, assembly GCA_023313725.1. Lineage (NCBI taxonomy): Eukaryota > Metazoa > Arthropoda > Chilopoda > Lithobiomorpha > Lithobiidae > Lithobius > Lithobius niger. Next base: position 61,962 of record JAHWFP010250616.1, read on the forward strand.
AATTGAAATTTGTCTTTTTTATCAATATTTCTGTAACAAACTGTAAACAAATAAATGTCGCTGTTGGGAGCATTTTTATTTTGTATTAATTTAAGGTCTATTAAAAAAACGCAGTCACTGTATCTTTGGTGTCCTTATAATTTTATTTCCGCTATCTTCTTCACGGATTATTTTGGACACACTTAAGTTACATGTATCTATTAACTGTAAGCAACTAAAACGCATTTTATCATGTCTAGAGTAAATCTCAATGCGGCCGAAATCTTTTCAAATTATGGAAAATGTAAAGAAAAGGTGCACGGAAAAATAAAACGAAAGAGGGATACGCTGATTGAGTGAGCAAATCTAGCTTAATGGTGTAGATTAACTTCTGGAGGAGCAATTGAAGGAGATGCGATGATTGAGTGAGCGAAACGAATGAAACTGATCTTTTGTCAGCCAGTGTGTGCAAAAATGGTATTGAAGAAACTGTTGCGAGTTTAATTCCGGATTTCAACGTTGGAATTGTACCACCCCAGCAAGGTTATGCTGATGACGTTATTTGTGAAATCTGCCAAGCCCAAAGTCCACATGACATCAAATTGTAATGTGCCATTGTCACTCCAAAATTAATACTCGTTGTTAGTTGAAATAATCCTATTTGATCAATTGTTGTAACAATACATAGCTATGATTTGGCTGTACATAATGCCTGGCATCAATTGTAACGGCTGGAGCTCGCCTGGTCTTTCGCCGGGTGCTCCCAACAATTAGGTATTAACCTTAAATTCCATTCCGCCACCAACTCTCTAACTTCCCGCATCCAAAGGTAATTTCGGCCCTATAATTAGAATTTTTCCCAATCTCCCCAATCTCCGAACTTGAATTCAAACCAGGCCAACCCTGTTGCTAGTTCAGCACTGCAACCCCATAGCTACGTAGTTTAGCAGTCCATGTATGAAATAGCCCGAAACTAACTAATCCAAATTTCCCCAAGTAAGCCTAATGCCGTTGACATTCCATTTAAGGCCCTAAGCCAAGATTAGTGTCGCCCTTGAACTTCAGGCGAGCCTGAGCACACGATCGCTCATATTTTATATTAAACTAACACCAAAACTGAACCACGACTACCAGCCTTGTTCCATCTGTTACGGTAAATTTTGAATTCCTGCAACCCCTTGACAAGCACCACGACGCCTTTTCAAGCAAGTCCCTTAACTGTGGGCTTGGTATTGGGGCAACTCTCACGCGTACTAAAAACCCCTACAAAGTATGGACATACAATAAATCAAACAGTGTAATCTGGCTGATTTAAATGCTAATAATGGGTAATTGCAAATGTGGAAATTAACAAGGAGAAATTTTATAGATGTGATGTATGAGGGCGTCAGTCATACTCTCGTGGGTTCACTAAGGCATAATGAACAAGGAACACAGTGTTGTAGGCTAACACTTGAAGGACAGCTTTATTGACACGTACAGCCTTTATATAAGGTATCTGAGTATGGCAACAGCATTGTATGGATAGACTGCTTAACTATGGAAGTATATTAAGCTATGTATGGGTTAAAATTAGGACTTAAAGGACTACCATTGTGGTGCCTCTATGACAACACCACAATACAACCAACTAATAAAAAAAAATAAAAAATTCTTAAGTCTAGCTGAAAAATAAATATGTATTATTTTGAAGACATGAATTTTTTATTAGTAACTGCCTACTTTAAGTTGTATTTATTATGAAGAAAATGTGTCGCTTTCAAAGAAAGAACTAAACATTTTGTGAAAGCTTGTAACCCCCCTTAACTCAACAAAATATCTGAAATTTTTTATTGATGCTTGAAAAACTGGCACCATGAAATCAATCTGCTCATAATTTCCAACTGGCTTGTAATTGATGCGTTTTATGAATAAATTTCGGTAGTGTTTCCTTCTTTTTGGCTTTTGGTTATAACGACAACTGCTGTTTACAACGGAGTTGATTAGTTGCAAACATGTGGCTGCTGAGTTCATCTGTTAGTTTGTTGCAGATGGTTATCTCACGCCGGAGGCTGTTTCAGCTCCCAAAGCAGTTGTCCTGTCATGAAGGAAATATTTACATGAAAGAGAAAAGAAACATGTTTTAAAACCGAGGAATCAATTTTCCTCACGAATAACTGAAAACACTACATGTTGCCAACCATAGGCACAATTAAAATGTACAAGGTCAATTCCTCGCACGATTAACATTTCCAAATAAATGTTGCGAGCATCGCACAAGTTAAAATACAACCCCCATTTGGGCTTACGTAGAACGGATTACGAACACTTATATTAGCCTACGTTATTTATTAAATGTTGAGCTTGTCCGGAGCTCGTTTGGTTCGCTTCGGATGACCTGATACTATTGGAGGCTGCACTGCATCATCTGCACGTGGTGGAGATGGTCCAACCTTACGTTTTCTCAGTTGGCTTTTCACCGTAGCGGGCTCCGATGGTTTAGCAGGAGACTGCCTTGTAAGTAAAGGAGGTTCCAGGCCACCTGTCACTCCAATATCTCGCTGGGAGGCGCTGAAGTTTTGCGACATGGCTAGTTCACTGGGAACAGTGACGTCATCGGACTCGCCCACTGGCTGTGTGTGGGGTGACTGCGACTGGATTGTGCTGACACCTGAACACTCGTAAATTGTCAGGTGAGGTGCTTTTGATTGGTGTAGCTCCCTGCCTGGCAACAGTGTAACGCCGTGATTGGCCCACTGACTGCCACCGACAATTTGAATGCTCGTGTGTCACCTGATCGTGATGCGAGGTGCTAACAGAATTAAGCTTTTTCGAAACTATGTGTTCTTTGGAATTAGCGGACTTTTTATTCACGCCAAAATCAACAGAATTATTCGATGGAATTTGTGCGTTTGCATATAATTCTTCGGCATCTATTGGATTAACTCTAGGCCTTAACTGGACTCTTATGCTTACGCATTTCAACAAGCTGTTCAGTAAGTAAACTGTAGATTAAATGAGATAGCTTCTTCTTGATAGACCCCCTCGACCATAGCTTAGGGTTAGATTTGCTGTAGTCACGATACCAGATTTTATCGCCAACTTGATAGTTAACTGAAGCACGATGTTGGGTGCTTTTAATCTGATTTTGTTGGTCTCTTTAACAGCGGACACAGGGTCAGGGTAAAGCAAATCCAATCTGGATTTTAATTCTCTGTTGAAGAATAATTTACCAGGTGTAGCTTGGGTGGTAGAACTTATCGTGATTCGTGACGATAATAAGTATGCATTTATACTTTCCTGAACATAACCGTCACGCCGAGCAGCTTTGTAGACACGTTTAAAATTTCGGACATAAATTTAGGCTAATCCGTTAACCCACGGAGCAAAATTCGGGCCTGATAGGTGTTGGATTCCGTTAACCGTTAACCATGATTTAAACTCTTTAGAGGTCCACTGAGGGCCATTGTCGCTAACTAAGGAATCCATCAGCCCGTATTCGGCAATGTGGTTATTCAGAATATCAATAACTTTAGCTGAAGTGGTAGTTTTCATTTCTTGCACGAACGTAATTTTACTGTGTGCATCCACTATGATTAGAAACATGAAATTGTCTAACGGTCCTAAAAAATCAGCGTGATATCTAGAATTTGACTTTTGTGGATACTCCCAGGTATGCTTGGGTCCTGCAGATTGAGTATCCTTAAATTCTTGACAATTAGAACAGGATTTAACTTTGTTTTCAATATCTGCGTCAATAGAAGGCCACCACACCTTAGACCTAGCCAAGCTCTTTAATAATACCAAGGTGTGAGCTGTGCAAATCTTTCAAAGTTTGACGTCTTAAAGCTGTCGGCACGACCATGGCCGTAGGAAGCGGTACGGCTGGTGCGGCATTTGCCGTACCACTTTTCGGCACACAAGTGCGTCTGCGGTCATCAAACTTTTAAAGTGGCTCTGTAACGCGTGCGCGGCTTTCCTGACCAACTTTGATGGGTAGCGTCTGCCCTGATAGCATAAAACCATGGAGCGTAAATATGTACTATCAGGTTGTGTGATAGTATATAAGTCCATGTATAAATTCAGCGCTACTTCTATTTTCCCCCACCCTACGAAGGACAATGAGCTTTACCAAGAGAAGGAGGTTTTGGGGAAAAGAAGTAAAAGAAAAGCTAAAACAAGCTTCAGCAATTGGTCAACACCAAATTTTACAGGAAGCCCAACACAGCAGCCAACCGATTGTAACTTTAGAGAAAATTTGTAAGTCACTAATAACAGAATAGGAAACATCGCCTACATACATAAGGGGGTAGGGGGGGGGTGGAGAGGAATGGGGGGGTGGAGAGGAATGCGGGGGGACGAATTACTTACTACATGCTACTGACGTAAGGGTAATATTCTAAAATGACTTAACCTAAATAAAAAAATAAATCACAAGGTAAAGGACAAATAAAGCAGAGAGTCTGCATTAAAGACTGGCCTTGTGAGGATACAAGATACACTAATCTGAGAAAGAAATAAACTACCCCAACTGAAACACAGCTGGACTTCCCACCGACCTCACGTTATTTAAGTTGGATACACTAACACTTATATAAACTCAAAAATGTGCCCCTTCCCATCTAAATCTTACACTTAAGAAGCACTATCACCCATTGAAAATCTTACGAAAATACTGTGGTGCCACCTAGCGGCAGTGATATCGTTAAACTTTACAGCTTGCTTCCAGGTGGTCGAGGACGAACCAAATTGTCATTCAGTAATTTAGAAGGCTTTGTGGCTTATTTTTTAGTTTAAAAGAAAATTTGTGAATTCGTTCACTTGATCTAAGCAAGGGGTAGATAGGGCTAGATAGCGCAAGATGTTGCCAGCTTCTGCAAACTTTCAATTGGTGAGTGCCACTTTTAATAACACACAGTAGCTTCATGCCCAAATTTGAGGGGGTGGCAAAGACACCAACTAAAAAGTCACTGCTAGGGTGGGAAAACGAACCCCAGTCAGTGGGCGAACTACAAAAAGCCCCCCCAAAAAAATCCTCAAAAGTTCTCAACAAAATTCTAAAACATGGCCTCCAGAGCCATATGAGACAGTGCCAAAAATTCCCGGTTTCTGCCTGGGACAGTGCTGAGGGAACTTCACCGTGCTCCCCTGATTTGGCTGATTTGGTTAAGCCGTACCACTTTTAATTTGTGGAGTCGTCACTTGTGTGCTCCACAATGGCAGCCACCAATTTCATGTCTATTTGTTAACCCTACCAAGATAACCCTTTAACCACTAAATAGGCTGTTCCACAATTGTATATTGTCTTAAGTGCATCACATGACTTCCCTGTATTTAAGGAGCAGTAAACAGGAAGTTCGCTGTCTTATCACCATTGGTGCCCACGCTGGGCTAAGGTGTGTCCCCGCCTAGGACATTACAGTTGGCGACGAGTCCGGTACCTTTGGTAATCTTTAAAAACTTAAGCTTAACTGATAGGTCTTCAACCACATCTTTGCTCCATATTTGTGGTAAGTTGCAAATTTTTTTCATTTTGGCAATGAAAATTAGTGCTCTGAATTCCTACAGAGTTTAAACTTTTTCAAACAGTGTTATTTTGACGTGGTAGTGCAGTGTGGTACGAAATGATAATAGTTAAATTTAGTACCTTAACAACTAGAACCGAAGTGGGCAATTGGATTTATTATGGTTAATTTTACCTTGGCAGTGTTCTAGAGCGACGCACTGGCGTGTCCGCACAGGCAGTACTATAAACCTGAAGGTTCGAAAAATGCGCTGCTAAATTAACCCTTGTAAATTCGATTGTGCCATTGCCCATATTCGGGCTAGTGTGTGCCGGTGTAAAATTTAACACCGTAGGTTTATGCTCAAACTTAGTGAAATCTGGTCTGTGCTGAGGCTTAGGCCAGAAGTGTTGTTTTGTAAAACGTTGCAAATGGTGAACGTAAAACATTTTTTCAAAGCCTAGTCCCTTTAAATTTAACTTGTAGGCAGTTAATTTATACAACTAGGTAGGCTACAGTCAAGCTTGATTTATTTCTATGTTTAAATAAGTGACCGGTAGTCTTGAGTGCTCCAGTTTAATCCTTGCATGTTAAACAGGATTGTAATTAAATTTAATTAAATTTAATTTTGTAGGCTTATGCCAAAGACAGGTGTCGGTAGCAAACCACCTGTAACTGCTAAAGTTAGCAGTGAAAGTGAAACTGAAAATAATTCAGTAGTGAACGCAAGCGTTAATGAAGCTAGTTCTAATTTAATTCTAAATTTTGAATCTAGTGATAGTGAAGACGACGTCAACATGGGTTCGTCTAAAACCGCTGGTTTATTTTCGGAATTCGATTGCGAGTCTGACACATGGGAGAAATACTCCAGCCGAATTCGTTACTTTTTTTTAGCTAAAGAAATACCAGCAACCAAGCAAGTTAATTTTCTAATGGCATCTGTGGGCCAGAAAATGTTTGATAGAATTCTTAATATCCTCTCACCTGATTTGCCCGACTCATTAACATTTGATGAGCTCGTTAAAAAAGTTTTAGACGACATTGAGCCAGTGCCCTCAGTGGTATCTGAGCGTGTTAAATTCTTTAGAAGATCGCAAAAATCAGATGAGAGTATCGGGGAATATTTAGCTGCCTTAAAGCTAATGACGAAGTATTGTGACTTCGCAAAAATTAAAGACATTAACAGCGAAATGATTAGGGATCGCCTAATTGGGGGGATCCAATCAGAAGTCATTCAACGCGAGTTGTTGAAGCAGACTCTGGATTTAAAGGCTACAACATCCTTAGCTTTATCCTTAGAATCTGCTGAAACGGACCAAAGCGTTTTGAGAAGCCATTCTAGAGCTGTTAACTACGTAGCTAAAAAATCAGGCAAAACATCAAGTAGGCCTAAATCCACTAAGGATTTCATTTGCTATTGTTGCGGCAATAATGGCCACGTGAAAACACGTTGTAAATATCGAGACTATACTTGTGGCCGTTGCCACACTGTCGGCCATTTAAAAGCCGTGTGCCGAAAAGCTAGTCATTCGAATAGAACTTTAAAATCACTCGACCACCCTAAAGCAAGTTCTAGCACAAATTTTAAGGCTAGGCCGAACACTAAACAAAAGTATAGCTACAAAAAACGCGTCAACAAACTCGAACGCGATAGCGAAAGTGATAGTGAAGAAGACCAGGATGTTGAAGCCGAAAATTCAGAGTCTGGTTCCGGGTCTGATGACGATTCAGACAACGACTATCTTGTACTGAAAAATAATACTCTTGGACTGAGTCAGGCTGCGGACCAGATTTCAATTCCCCTACAAACCAACAAAATAATAGTAGTAGTTAATTCTATGAAAATCCATAAATGGAAAATGCCAGTCTGCCTAAATGGTGTCAAGCTAGAAATGGAACTTGATTCCGGGGCAGATGCATCCATTATCCCTATTGAGTGGCATCAAAAATATTTTGCGGACTGTCCTTTAAAACTCAGTCCGTACTCGATACACTCATACACTGACGGAATTGAGAACACGATTTACACTGTAAGTCTGAAGGTTGAAGTTCAAGGTCAAATCGAACATTTGGATGCTTTAGTTTCAAAATTATATAAACCTGCATTAATGGGAAAGGATTGGCTTTCTATTTTTCGAGTTAATTTCCATCCTTTTTACGACCTACAAACGAAAGTGAAACCTAAGAAAAGTGTTAAGAAAATTAAAACTAGCATTACGCCAGTTGACACTTCCGAAATAGTGAAGGGTTTCCCGGAGCTATTTTCTGAAGGCATGGGTAAGTTTAAGAATTTTAAAGCCAAAATTCATTTAAAACCTGATGCCAAGCCTGTGTACAGTCGTGTAAGACCGGTTCCGTTAGCACTTAAAGAAAAGGTTAACCAAGAAATTCGTAGATTGGTTGGCCTTGGAATTCTAGAGCCTGTGGAAACTTCTCAGTGGTCTACGCCGATCGTCATAGTTCACAAAGCGGATGGTCAAATCCGAGTGATTGGTGATTATAAAACCACCGTGAACCCTCAACTCGAAGTCGACCACTATCCAGTTCCCACGGCCGCAGAATTATTCAGTGAATTAGCAGGCAGTGACACTTTTTCCCTTATCGATCTTAAGGATGCATTTCTGCAAATTGAACTCGACAAAGAGTCACAAGAAGCTTTGACAATAAATACACCCCTGGGTTTGTTTAGATGGCTTCGCGTACCCCTGGGCCTGGCGTCCAGTCCTGGAATTTTCCAGAGGGTAATGACTCAAGTCACCAGTAAAATCCCCAAATGTCTCCCGTTTTATGATGACATCCTGGTGAGCGGGAAGGGGGGTGAGCATGACGAATCGTTAAATAAACTGTTAAATGCTTTACAAGATGCAGGAGCCAAACTTAGGATCGAGAAGTGCAAACTGTCGCGGCCTGAATTAAAATATTTAGGCCACATGATAAATGCAGAAGGCTTGCATACACTCCCTGAGGTTATCGAAGCAGTCACAAACGCTCCTAACCCAACATGTATTCAAGAGCTACAGAGCTTTCTGGGTTTTGTAAACCATTACTCAAAATATCTACCGAATCTCGCTCATATTCTGTCACCAGTAACACGTTTGTTAAGCCCAAGTGTGAAGTGGGTTTGGGGGGCAGAATGCGACCGAGCCGTGAGTAAAGTAAAAGAATTATTTCTTAAATCAAAAGTTCTGGTTCATTACGATCCGAAATTAAAGCTCAAGCTCGTTTGTGACGGCTCACCCTACGGAATAGGCTCGTGCCTGATGCATGTCATGAAAAACGGTGAATCACGGCCGATAGCTTTCGCTTCACGTAAACTCACTCAAGCGGAAAGAGGCTACTCGCATTTTGACCGGGAAGCGCTCAGCGTGGCTTGGGGAGTGAAACGGTTTCATGAATACGTTTATGGTCAGCGATTCATACTGCAGTCTGATCAGAAGGCTTTAGTTTGGATTTTTGGCCCTAAAAAAGGAATACCGCAGATGGCAGCCGCCAGGGTTCAGCGTTGGGCAGTGATGCTTAATGCTTACGATTACGAATTCCAACACATTCCCGGTAAACTTAATTTGACGGCAGACGCTTTATCGCGCCTTCCCCTCCCAAATACCGAGGAATTCGAGAAAGCAGAAGAGCAGTACAATATTCTTGCTTTAGAAACTATTTCTAATCTTCCAGTTTTAAACGAGACTCTCGTTCTTGAAAGTAAACGTGATAAAATCCTTTCAAAAGTTTATCGTTATGTGAACCATGGCTGGCCTGACAAATGCGAAATTCCCGATCTGTTACCGTACTTCACACGTCGTGCTGAAATCTCTGTCGAAAACGAAACCTTATTTTGGGGGTATAGAGTCCTGGTGCCGACGGCCTTGCGGAGACAAATCTTGAAAGATCTACACAGTGCTCACTTAGGCATAGTTAAATTGAAAAGTTTAGCTAGACAAAAAGTCTGGTGGCCTAAGATTGACTCTGACATTGAAAATAAAGTCAAATCGTGCCAAAATTGTCAAGAGTATAAAGATACTCAAACGTCAGGTCCTAAGCATACGTGGGAATATCCACTAAAACCCAACAATCGCTTACACGCTGATTTTTTGGGCCCGATGGACAATTACATGTTTTTCATTCTTGTAGACGCACATTCAAAAATTCCTTTTGTGCATAAAATGAAGTCAACAACGTCCGCACGTGTCATTGACGTTTTAAACAATCATATAGCTTTATATGGTTTAATGGACAGCTTAGTTACGGACAATGCTGCCCAATTTTTGTCAGCAGAATTCCAAAGTTGGTTAAAATCCAACGGAATTAGGCACATGACCGGGCCAAGTTTTGCGCCTTGGACCAACGGTTTGGCTGAGGTATACGTCCGTAATTTCAAGAGAGTCTACAAGGCCGCGCGGCGACAGGGGTCTACTATTCAAGAGAGTATAAATTCTTACTTGTTATCAGCACGAATCACTATCTCCGCTACCACGCAAGCAACACCCGGAAAATTATATTTTAACCGAGAATTAAAGTCTCGGCTGGATTTATTGTTCCCTGACCCTATTGCAGCCGTACGCCGTAAACAATTAAAACAAGTACAGAGCACCCACCATCGTGAGTTGAAAACGTATCAAATAGGTGAAAAGGTTTGGTATCGTGACTTTTCAACAACAAATGACAGGCTATGGTCAGTCGGTATGGTTAACCAAAAATGTGAAAATCAGTCCTATACTATCGTTGATACTAACGGTAATACGATTCGCAAACATCGCGAACAGCTAAGGTTACATACCGCGGAAAATGATTATCCAGAACAGCCTCCAAACGCACTTGTTTCGACGGCGAAAAGCAGTAATTCTTTCGTGAATAATAATGAGCAACATCACTCAAATTTCAAACGCATGTCTTTTGGCGGCAAACAACGTGAAAAGCCAAGTTTCGCTGACGTAGTTCCTGAGCGTCGATCGCTCGGCCAATCCAGAAAGTCAATTTCCGTTACTGAGGGAAAAATTCCACCAATCCAACAGCTTGAAAAATCACCTTAGAATTTACATCGCAAGTCACCAGGTGGCAGGAAATCTCCAGCGAAATTACCCCACACACACGAAGTGGATGAGTCTGCTAACGTAAATAACCAATCACCTTTGGCTACTACCAGCGCCCCTCTTGAAGGAAATTCTAAGCCAGAAAGGTCGCAATCTCCATCGATTATTACGTCACCGTCCACTAAGCAATCACCACCGAAGCCAGGTCATGCTAACAAAAAAGCGAAACCGAATCCCAATAAACGCAAAGTTGTGCTTTCACCAACACAGGTTGACATTGCAGCGCAGCTTCAAAGTGCTCATCGTTCAAAGAGACTGCGTAGAGCTCCAGACAAGCTCAATTTGTAGTTTTTTTGTAAAATTACCATTTGGCTACAACTTCTTCGTTTTTATTTGTTGTAATCCGTTATATGTGAATTAAATGATAGTTCTTTTTAAACTGTAGCGAGTAACGCTAAAACGTTTTGTCCCCTAGTTGATCGTGCAGAGAATTGACTCTGTTAATTTTAAAAAATGTCCACCTTTAAAATTAGGTAAAAATGTAAGTGTATTTTGTTGTTCGTGTGAAAAATTGATTTCACGATTTTATCTTTTTTGTATCTTTTTGTCTTTTCATGTACCTAAACACTTCCGACATCGGAACAAAAAATTGCTTGGAGCCGCAATTCACACTCCGGTGAAGCCTAATCCAGATGTTTGTCCACAGCAACGCTGTAGCGTTTCAGCTGCAGAAATGGTTGCTGCAAAAAGAAAATTAACCAAAAAAGGCTATGAAAATTAAAACAACATTAAAATTTATTGTAAAATTGCTCCAGAAACCAAAACAGAAATTTAAAACTGGCAAGTTTTCAGCCAGTTTATTAATGTTTAATTTTTTTGCTTAATCATGTACATCTTCAGTTCTTTATTTTTGTAAAACAGCTTTCAAAAATAGTGTTTAGTTTTTCCTCGAAAGCGAAAAATTATGTATCTTTCTTTAAAAATAGGTAGTGCACTAAAAAATACATCTTGCCTTCGTAATCATGATTTTATTTCCAGCTAGGCTTAGATTATTTTTTTTTCTGTTTTTTTTTTTCGCTCGCTGCATTGTGGAGTCGTCACTTGTGTGCTCCACAATGGCAGCCACCAATTTCATGTCTATTTGTTAACCCTACCAAGATAACCCTTTAACCACTAAATAGGCTGTTCCACAATTGTATATTGTCTTAAGTGCATCACATGACTTCCCTGTATTTAAGGAGCAGTAAACAGGAAGTTCGCTGTCTTATCAGCTGTAGCCTACACTCTGGTAGTCCGTGTGTTTATTACCATTGGTGCCCACGCTGGGCTAAGGTGTGTCCCCGCCTAGGACATTACAAATTTGCTTCCTACGGCCCTGGGCACGACGATTCTAAACCCCCAAAAAAGTGTGTCACTTTCAATCGAGATTTCATTGCGGCGTGTGAAGTACGGCTGTATGTCAGGATTATCACACACTTCAGGCCAGCCACGATGAACGTAACGGTATACTTTAAACAGTAGTTTGTCACGCTTGCTTTCCATAACCAAAGCTTCGTTTATCACTCGTAAGTTGATGGTTTCCAATGCTAGTACATTATACTGTTGTTCAGCCTCTTCAAACACCTTGTCGTTAGGGAGTGTAAGTCTAGACAGTGCGTCAGCAGTCAAATTCTGCTTGTCTGGTATATGTTGGAAGTCATAATCATAAGTGTTAAGCATAACCGCCCAACGTTGCACACGTGCTGCTGCCATCTGTGGGATACCCTTTTTAGGGCCATAAATCCATATTAAAGCCTTTTGGTCAGACTGCAATATAAATTTCTGACCGTAACCGTATTCATGGAACCGTTTAACTCCCCAAGCCACGCTGAGAGCTTCACGATCAAAATGACTGTAACCTTGTTCGGTTTTATTTAGCTTCCGTGAAGCGAAAGCTATTGGACGCGATTCGCCATTAGGCATGACATGCATCAGGCACGCCCCCACCCCATACGGTGAGCCGTCACAAACCAGTTTAAGCTTTAATTTTGGGCTGTAATGCTCCAAAACTTTTGATTTGACAAATAATTCTTTTACTTTGCTAACAGCTTGGTCACATTCAGTCCTCCATGTCCACTTTACTTTAGGGCTTAACAACTGGGTAACAGGGGAAAGAATATGAGCAAGGTTACCTCAGAGAGTGTGTGCAGGCCTTCAGCATTTATCATATGACCTAAATATTTTAGTTCAGGTTGTGACAGCTTACATTTGTCGATCCTAAGCCTAGCCCCTGCATCCTGTAGAGCAGTTAGCAGCTGATTCAAAGATTCGTCATGCTTTTCCCATTCCCACTCACGAGGATGTCATCATAAAATGGTGAACATTTGGGGATATTACTCGTGATTTGCGTCATGACCCTCTGGAAAATTCCAGGACTGGGCGCAAGGCCCAGAGGTACACGAAGCCAGCGAAAAAGACCCAGGGGAGTGTTTATTGTTAATGCTGCCTGCGACTCTGGATCTAATTCAATTTGTAAAAAGGCATCCTTAAGATCGATAAGGCTAAATCTGTCACTACCTGCCAATTCGCTAAATAATTCTGCAGGTGTGGGAACCGGATAATGGTCCACCTCCAATTGTGGATTTAAGGTGGTTTTGTAATCGCCGATAATTTGAATGTCGCCATTCGCTTTATGCACGATCACGATCGGTGTCTACCATTCTGAGGTTGCCACTGGCTCAAGAATTCCTAAGCTAACCAGGCGCTCGATTTCCTGATTAACTTTTTGTTTTAATGCCAAAGGAACAGGGCAAACTCGACTATACACAGGTTTAGCGTCGACCTTCAACTGAATCTTGGCTTTGAAGTTTTTGAATTTACCCATGCCCTCACTGAAAAGTTTGGGAAAACCTTTAACTATTGCATCCGTGTCAACTGGTGGAATCTTTGCTTTAACCTGTTTGACTCTTTTGACTTTAGTTTGCAAGTCATAGTATGGTTCAAAATTAACTCTAAAGATTGAAAGCTAATCTTTCCCAATTAATGCAGGTTTATACATTTTTGAAACTAGTGCATCCAAGTATTCAGTTTGACCGTCAACGTTAACCTTGAGACTTACTGTGTAAATCGTTTTCCCAGTCCCTTCGGTGTATGAGTGGATGGAATATGGACTGAGCATTAAAGGACAATCCGAAAAGTCTTTTTCATGCGACTCAATTGGTATTATTGTAGCATCTGCCCCGGAATCAAGTTCCATGTTGAGCTTAATTCCATTAAGGCAGATAAGCATAATCCATTTGTGGATTTTTAAGGAATTCACAACTATTACGATTTTATTTGTCATAACAGGAATTGAAAATTGCTCTGCAGCCTCGGACAGCCCTACTGTGTTATTTTGCAGACAATATTATCTTCCTCCGACTCACACTCACTTGCCGAAGCAGACTCAGAATTTTCGGGCTCATTATCTGCCTCACTGTCAATTTCACGTTCAACCCTGTGGACTTTCTTTTTATAACTGTATTTCAGTTTGCTTTTGGGCCTAGCCTTAAAATTTGAACTCAAGCTTGGTTTAGGGTATTCTGCAGTTTTGAAAGTTCTACTGCTACTACATTTTCGACATACAGCTTTTAAATAATATGACAGCGCCACAAATAAAATTCTTGTATTTACATCGAGTTTTCACGTGCCCGTTTTTTTCCGCAACAATAGCAGAATAAGTCTTTGTTAAACTTGACTTTTGTTTGAGTTCTTGGCCTTGCAGTGCTGGAAACACCGGTTCTCGTCAGATCCCCGAAGTTAAGCAGCATTGGGTTGGATTGATACTTGGTTGGGTGACCGCCTGGGAATCTGGCTGTTGCAGACATCGGGCCTTAGGGCTTCGGGCAGATGACCAGGAGTGGTTAACGCTCGTTAAACCCTTTTTTTTGTTTGAGTTCTGTTCGGTTTGTGAGAAACATAATTTACACTCTTTGAATGGGAACGAATTACTTCTTGATGTATTTCGGCAGATTCTAAAGACAAAGCTAATGATGTCGTAGCCTTCAATCCAGAGTCTGCTCCAGAAGTTCGCGTTGTAACGTTTCGGATTTAACACTGCCTATCAAACGATCCGTAATCACCTCAATGTTAATCTCGGTGATCTTTTCAAAATCACAAAATTTAGTGAGTAATTTTAACGAAGCAATATACTCGCTAATGATTTCATCCGACTTCTGTGATCTACGGAAAAATTTTACACGTTCAGAAACTACAGAAGGTAGAGGTTAGACATCGTCGAGAATAGTTTTCACCAAAATGTCGTACGTCATTGAATTTGGTAAAACAGGTGAAACAATATTCAAGATTCTGTCAAACATTTTATGACCAACCGAAGCCATTAAAAAATCAATCTGTTGTGTCTCTGGGATTTTCTTAGCTCTAAAATAGTAGCCAATACGATTAGTGTATTTTTCCTAGGTATCGTTTTCTGCGTCGAACTCCACGTACAAACTGGTAGTTTTCGAAGCCATTGTAAGGTATTCACTTGAACTACTTACAGTTGAATTTAAGTTTAAACTTACACTGGTGCTTGCACCCGATTCTGTATTTAAAACAGCAACTACAGGAGTTTTAATCACTTCACCTGTCTCAGGCACAAGCCTACACTTAACAAATTAAATTAATAAAATAATTTAATTACAATTCCATTTAATTTAATAAACTGGAAGCAACTCGAGACTAAACGGATTTTTTGCTTAACAACTACGCCACTAAACTACCGTAGCCTACCTAGTTTTAAATTCAAGCGCCTACAACTTAAAAAATTGACTAGGCTTTTAATTGTTTGCCGTTTTACTAAACGTTAACACAAAACAACACAGCAGGCCTATGCGTTCGGCACAGACCAAATTTCGTCGTTTATAAGCATAAACGATACAGTGCTTAAATTTAAACACCGGCACACACCAGCCCGAATATGGGCAAAGGCACAATCGAATTTAACACGGTTAATTTAGCAGCGCATTTTTCGAACCTTCAGGATTATAGTACTACCTGTGCGAACACGCCAATGCGTCGCTCTAGAACACTGCCATTGTAAAATTAACCGTAATAAATCCAATTGCCCATTTTGGTTCTAGTTGATAAGGTACCAAATTTAACTATTATCATTTCGTACCACGAAAGTTCCTAAACCCAGTACACTTTTTTTGAAAAAATGAAGCTCTGATAGTTCCACAGAGTACTAATTTCATTTGCCAAAAATGAAAAAATACTACTTACCACAGATTAGGAGCACTCTCCATGGCTGTAGACCCTATCAAGCTAATCATTAATTTAAACCTTAGTACCGCCTCGTCGCCATCTGTGATGTATGAGGGTGTCAGTCATACTCTCGTGGGTTCACTAAGGCATAATAAACAAGGAACACAGTGTTGTAGTAACACTTGAAGGACAGCTTTATTGACTATGTACAGACTTTATATAAGGTATGTCACATGACATGTAGTCATGTGATCTGAGTATGTCAACAACATTGTATGGATAGACTGTGATTAACTATGGAGGTATATTAAGCTATGTATGGGTTAACATTGGGACTTACAGGATTACCATTGTGATGCCTCTATGACGACACCACAATAGATATAAAATTTCTTTAAGAAAAAAGGCAGAAAAAATATAAGACCCTTTGTGCATTCAGTTCTATGAAAGTTCAGTGTTACTTTTACGTTCAGAATGAAAGTTGTAATGCCCAACCAAAACTGGTGTAAGACTTAACCGCCAATTTCCAAAAAAAGGTTGGCGTTTGAAAGTAGTAATATCATTCAACCAGGAAAAGGCTGCCAAGTTTAACAGCACAGAACAACTCTTTGGACATTAAATGAACTACTAGTCGGTGCAATTAACTTGGCTAACTGGATTAACTTTTGAACTTTGAATGATATCACAACCATCAAAAGCCGATTCGTTTTGGAAACTTGGCGGCTTCTGTTATACCAGTTTTTGCTTTGTGTAGGTACGTTTTTTTCCGTTACCTTGCTCATGGATTGTTTTGGATGACCACTCAATTCATGAAAGCCTGAAGTGGTGCCCAATTGATGAGCGTTCACGCCTTGTATTATTTATCTATTGATATGAAATTGTCTTCAGTGTTCCAGTTTCAAATAAATGGATGCTTACGGTATTGTAATGGATTCTTACGACAGACGATTGCTTGTTAAACCGCACTGCTAGTAAGTAGTATGTCAATGAACATCATTATCACCCAAATCACTAAGGAAATTAAGGAGAAGAGCAATGAATAGTGTTAAGTTGCCATCGAATGATGTTGTCAGTGCTGACAGCGTTAAGACCAAGGTGGTGCAAAGGCACGGAAATGATCAACAAAGAAATTATTTTGATTGCGGACTCGCATGTTTGGAGCCTATCTGTAAATGCAGTTGGTACATCTAAAACTTGGACGTGGCCTGACCTTCAAGCTAAGCACATTGTCAAGCATTTATTGGAAATCATCAAGGGTAGTGCTACTTCACCACTTGTGATATTTTGTGTTGGGGAAGCATTGATCTTAATGACACACCTAGATCGGTGGTCCAGTGCCTCTCAATGACTGCCGATGAAATTTTGAGGGAGTCGCCAGATGCAGATATTATGTTTCTAGGAATTCGTCCAGGACTGCAAGTCTCTCAGATAATGCACAATATTGTTACCTGTTGTAATGGTGAGCTTTCAAATATGTGTATGACACGTGGCTTTAGATTTATTTTAATGTGGGAGCAAGTGTTGAAACCTGGTAGATGTTTTGCACGGAATGGCGTTCATCTAAACCGTTGTGGTAAATCGATCTTCCAGAGTGAAATTGTTCAGGCTGTATATGACGATACTTAATTAGGAAACTGGATCCAATAATGGGACAGCAATAATTTGTTTGCGGACGCTTTTCTGTTTCACTTATTTAGGTAAAAAAAAATGTTACTGTTTAATTACAAACTGCAGATAAGACAGTAAACCAGTACAGACAATAAGCCAGTTAGTAAATATTGGTAAATAAAACATTTAATTACGATGATAGTGATGCATAGTATCTGTGTACTACATTGTCGAACCTTATGAAAATGTGAAACTGATGCTCAACTGCCTTCGTGCATTGCCTACAACTTTCGAGTTGCAAGTTGAACAGCAAAATGGCCCAGGTCCTAAACTGGACGGAGCAACAGAGTGCTCGCTTCTCAGAAGACCAATCGACGAACTGTGATTGCGAGCCAGTGAGCGCTTAGGGCCCCCACACACTAGGCTACCAGGTCGTGTGGCCAGTGGTTGTCGCGGCCACGTCCGTTTTCCCTTGATTATTCTAGATCACGTGGTGAAAAGTTAATATGGCGCAAGTATTGTCGCCCTGTGGTCGCCTGTGTGCCGCCCAAGATCCCAGTGGCCGCTACGACTAACTGGCTGCGGCAGCCAAATGTGTGGTGCTACATATAACGTAAGAATTTTGATTGGCCACAGCGACCTGGTCACACGGCCCGGTTGCCTAGTACACGGGGTCCCTTATAACGGCAGCTCCAGAATTATTACGCATGAGACGGAGTTTTGCATGAAAGTTTAAAGCAATGCTTCTTAGCTTTTCATCACAATAAATTGAAACAATTTACGCAACTTGGTTCAAAAGTAAATTCACAATTATATCTTCACAATGTAAATTAAAGTACCAACATAAAATTAAATTACACAAAAACTAAAACTACAAAAAGAGTCGTTAACGTCAACGCCATCCCTCATGTGCCAACTGAAGCAAAGAGGACGATCACGTTTTGCAGAATCCAACCGAGAAATAGCCTCACACAATTTTTTACCTTTTGCAATCTCAGAAGTTGTAGTTTTATTATTTCTGCTGTAAATCTTTTTTTACGTATCTGATGTGAAACTCTACAAGAGCATCATATAACATTTTTTAAAAATTATTTACCACATGCTTTAAACAGTAAAGTTTTGGCATTATCTGATGTCGTTTTTCATCAATACTGTGAAATGATCGTCCAACGATAGACACCAACGATATCGACACCAACAATTATCGGGAATCATTAAGAAGAATTTAATGTATGTTATCTTTCTAAAAAAAAAATTATCGGAATCTAAAACAAAACCCCCAAGGGCTAAAGAGCCCACCATGTTTGAGCCAATCAAAGTATTGATATCAGAGAAATACCCCAATACCCCAGTATGTTGATTTGATTTGATTGCAGGGCCCTGGCCCATAGCCTCACGCCATATAACAAAACTATATGCCAAAATGTCGCCACATCCCATCACTGAACATCGTACCTCTTCTAACACTACAAATGCCGAGGGCCACTTATAAAAAACTACGACACATCATACCATCATTTTATTTTATTAATGGACCCTGGGCCGAAGCCGTACACTCTACATGCAACATCATTTGATTTATTACAGGCGCCTTGTCCTAAAGCCCCACACTCCCACCATACCTACACTACACAATACACTGTACACAAGACTAGCAATGAAGAGGACAGGATACTAGCAGGAGTCTCTTATACACAGTATAAAACTGCGCAACAGCACGAAACCATCGTAAATCCGTCTTAAACACAGGGGTAGCTCCCAGGAGACACTCAACTGTCTTGTCCCAAGAGCACTGAATGTTCCTCCACTTCTCATACAACGGGCAGACAAGTATAAAATGGGATACAGTCTCTTTTGCATACACGCTGTACAGAGGTACACTCCGTCCTAAGGCAGAACCTGTGTACATTCAGTAGGATATGACCAGTTCGCAATCACGAGGGAGCACGCACTGCCCACACAGGCAAGCAGTCTAGGACCTGCTTCTGCGTGCGAACTGGATGAAGCTGATGCAACACACTGCCTGTTTAGTCATGCGCTCTGTACAGCTACAACTATGAACACTACAAATTGCCACAAATCACTGCAAATCACCAGACACCCAGCACCAGACTAAATACTAGCTCATCACTAGATCATATGTTATTCTTCGATATCATGGAAAACCTGGCAACAGTGTGCAACCGAACAAGCGTGTAAAGTGATTTCCCAAAAGTCTGCTGAAGATTGTCCTGAAGAGCAAACCGATGTAGGTACTTTCGACGCAGTAACTGCCACTGTGGCAAAAAAAAATGCTGGACTGTCCGTTCCACAGCTATAAAAGAGGGAGACGGAGCCCACCCTGACCAACGTGCATGACTACGAAGGATGGGGGGGGGAGTGACCAGTCCGCAACCGAGATAGAACTTTGGAGGCATCTAAAGACAGTCTTCCCAGAAGAACCGGGGCAATAGTTGAAGGATGAATGCCAAAGAGCACAAGACCTGTTGGCGCGAAACAAGACCTGTTGTTCAGAATGTCAGAAAGAGTGGGATCAGGCACTGATAACTGGACGCAGATCTGTCAAGCCCATAACAGCAGTGACCGGGTCTGTGAAGGTGCCCATCCTTCGTCAGCCCATCAGCCACCTCATAACCCTGAACACCACTGTGGCCGGGCACTCAGTACAGACTCAAACAAGCACTTTTGCTGGCCTGGAATAGCTTTTTTTTACTTTACTTTACTTTATTTTATTAGAGTTTAAATAGCATAGAAGCCGTACACTCTCTCCTACGAACTTACAAACTATGCTTAAAAATAAGCTTCAATGTTTGTGTTGCCGATTATTTTTGTCAATCCGTTTGCATTATTAGCACAGCCGGCAGGCAGTGCTTATTAGAATTCGTTTGCGCACGAGAATTTCGAAAAAGTGGACAGGGGGAGGCGGAGGAAATGATAATTTATTGGGGCTGTAGCCCACGGCTATGCGCCCACTCTATGAACTAAATCTCTCTAATACAAAGCCACTATGTCATTATGCCACTAAGTCCTCCAATCCAAGAAGACCTACAGAACATATACACATTCACTTTCGTCTTAAATTACACCACACTCTCTACCACCATATGTTAGGCAATAACGAGCCCTCATACTACGAAGTGCCCCGATCATGAGGAAGCGGCGCATAGAGCTCAAACCAGCACAGCAGTTTCCTTCACGAACCTAGCGATTGGTCGTAAACGGCGCAAATCTTCTTGGTTGGTGATACCTGGAGCAGGTTCTCTGGGGTAGCTAGCACCCCAACCCACTCTGAAATCCTTCGACGCGCATGCTGATGCCTAATACAATGTAACAGTAAATGGGTCACAGTACCAACATCTCCACACTCACAGTCAGAGCGCAGGCTCCAACGCAGTCTCCGGCAGCTGCGAATGGCCCGTCCGCAGTCTAGACACTGTCCGGGCCATCCAGTACGGCAACTCATTGAGGGCTATTGCCGTTTGACAGACTGGATGGATACCAAACAGTATCCGTCCCGTAGTAGCTGTCGCCCACTCTGCATTCCAGTCATGGACAATTCTCGCTTGCACAGCAACCTTAGAACTTGCTATAGACCTGCTGAGATGTACAGTGTTACAAGCATTAGCCACTGCATCCTTGGCTAACCAGTCGGCGCAGTCATTGCCTGCACTGTCACTGTGCCCTTTGACCCATCTCAAAGACGGCACCACTATTCTTGAAGCTGACCAAAGCTTCCAGCAAATAGAAAATTGCACTGGGTCCGTAACACAGAGAAACCGTAGCGCATTCCTAATAGAGGATAACGACGACTTTTAGTCAGAGACAATGACAAACTTAGGCAGCTCAAGATCAATGGCAACATCCAGAGCCACAGAGATGGCAATCATTTCACAGAAGTAACTTGAGGTGGCATTGCAGATTGCTCTGCTGACCGTATATTTCAACGAGGGGATACAAACCCCAACTCCACCCTTTCCTGTGGAGGCCTTGAAGGAGGCATCACAGTAAATCTCACACGAAAAGGGGCTGGCTGTCTCAAATACCTGTAGAACAGACGGGCACCAAAGCCATGGTGCTCGTGGATCGGCGTAAATGACATCTAAAGTGTGGGAGAGGTCGCGTTCCGCTAGTCTCGTCACACCTTTGCCGGCAACACCTAAATTCAAGCGAACACTAAGAGTGAGGTAGTCCAAGAGAAAGGCTTCACGCCTGATGTTGCGCAGGCACAACATTGACAACAGTCCTTCTGCTCTGAGGTGAAGCGGCGGCTCGCCAGCTTCGACCCAGAGAGCCTGGAAAGGTGTTGAAACAAGGCATCCGGTAACAACAGACAGGCATTGACTGCTACCTGTAAACTGCATAGATGTCTATTCGAAGTACCTAGAAAAGGCAGACAGCGGCGTACCATGCTTAACATCGTTAAAATGAGTCAGCGACTTGAGAATTGGTATGCGGCGCTCAACCTTGTTTCTGACATAAGACATGTGGTCATTTCACTCCAGACTCCCATCAAGCCACACCCCCAAGTACCTTATCTTTGGGACTGATCTGATAACCTGCACCTGGATCACTTGCCTGCGGACAGAGATTGCACGCAAGAAACCACAAGTTCTGTCTTCGCAGGTGATAACGCTAGGCCCCGAACCGCAAGGCTACAAACAATTTGATCCAGCGCACTCTGAACATGACCCATTACACTCAACGGATCTGTTCCCACGAACCACAGGGCTACGTCGTCGGCGTAGCAAACAATGTGCGGAGGCGGCGCGGCTAACAATGTCAAAATGTTACAATGCTGCAACATCTAACAATGGGGCAACAATAGGCAAGGTTCACAAGATCGGATTGTAGCTCACTCGAACAAGATGCAACGATGCTCGGGCACGGGGAATGTAATATTGTCGTAGTAGCTTCGGGACGGCTTCATAATATATTCAATCGTCGTCGAGAACCAAAATGAAATGGCCTTGGCTTTCGCTTTAATATTTTAGTTTTAAACCGTATGGTGCAAAGTCTTTAACTCGAAATTGGGTGGCCGACTTGACTGAACGATTTATTTACTTCTTCAATGCAGGCTTTGGGAAGCTAGTTGAATTGTTTCCGCGATTGTTTGCCATAATATTGTTTGTTTGTTTGTTTATTGAGAGCCAAAAAGACCTTAAAGTCATACGCTCTACATTAAATGAATCTTAACCTAACTTATATCTAATACAAATAGACCGGAAATACCGTGAGGAGCCGGCCACCGGGGGAAGGAACAAGATTGAACCAAACTAGCCAACAGACCATTACCTTTCCTCTCCCCCTCCGACGCCCGACAGAGACGTCCTGTATGCAAACAAAAACTCGAGGGAAACAAAGAGGACTAGGAATATGGAACCAAATTACCCAAAGGCGACCCGTTGCCTTGCAGAACCCCAACACGACATGTAGGGTGTGTCCAGCATTCACATTATGGGGAGGCCCACCCAAAATCTCCCTCAAAGGAACATGCCCTTCACTCAGTGGGAGGCGACGATGACCGACCCACAGGGGGCAGGAAACCAAGTAATGGTGTACCGACTCCTCAACTGAGCCACAGGCACACACCGGGGAGGAGATCCACCCAAGCCAGTGCTGGTGGGCACACCAACTGAACATACCCCATGCACAACCTGGAGAGGAGACTTGCTTCGTTTTTGGGCAGACCCTTCAAATTGGCTGGCGCCGAGACAGTGGGGTGTAGATCAAATAAGACCCTTTCAGTCGTGGCAGACTTCCACCTGTACTGCCACAGATCCTGGCGGCAGGAGGAAACAACAGGGTGCAAGTCCCTAGGTCCCACCGAGAACCATACCTGGTTGACTCCAGTGACGTGTCCTTTTCTTGCCAACTCATCCGCCAACTCGTTGCCGAACACCCCCTTTGTCCCAGAGTCTATTGAAAGGACGCCACAGCATAGCATAGAGATTCCGTTTTGCATAGCACTGTAGATCTTCCATCCAACTTCTGCCACAATCGGATGGGTTACCCCTAAAGAGCGGAAGCTCCGCCTCAGGAAGCCCAGACCTGATGCAGAGTCAGAGTGTATACAGAAACTCAGAAGACCTAGGTCTAGGCCTATGTCCAAAGCCAGTGGAATAACGACGATTTCACCCACGAAGGCAAATGGCAGCCAGGTAGACGCAAACTATAATCTAGGTGCAGATCTGGGACGGCAACACCAATCCCCCCTTCCCAGTTTTCCTTAAAGAAGGAAGCAACACAGAAGATCTGTACTCCGCATATCGAGTCCAGTGCCCGGACGGCCGAATCACACCACAGCCATGGGTACCTGGGCAGCAGAGAAACTGGATCCAGAAAGGACCGCAGGTCACAATCAAGGAGGAGAGTAGCCCCCAAACCACTTGCTCCAAGCTGCTCTCTCACCCTGGGCCCTAGGGTGGTGTAGTCCATGATGACATGTGCCAGGAGATTCGACAAACCCCTGGAAATTGCTCTCAAGCAGATGTTCACCAACAGCTCCCTTGCACGCAGATCTGCTGGTAACTCGCCCGTTTCAATCCGCAGAACCAAAACAGGAGTGGACGGCAAGCAGCCAGACACAATCTGCAGGCACTCATTCATAGCAACCTGCACTCTATTGATGGTTGACCTGGAGCATGCGAGCACAGGGAGATGAAAGTCAGCGCACGCTCTGACGAAAGTCCTATAAAAAGTCGATATGACTGCGCGCTTAGCCACCAGTTTGTTGGAGACCAATGACTTCAAAACGCGAGCCCTGTAGGCTAGAGTCTCTTTGACAACAGTCATACCTCCCACCCAAGAAAGGCTCGGGTCCAGACGAAATCCCAGGTATCTCACGCATGGGGCGGAGTGCACACGGACTCCGTCAACAACCAACGACCCTGTGAGAGCGGAGCCCCTAGAGAAGATCATCAATTCCGACTTTGCTGCCGAAAGAATCAGCCCCCTAGCAGCGAGAAGACAAGTACAACGGACAATAGCAACCTCCAGAGATCCCAACAATTGCGTCAATTCCGTACCGGCCACCCACAAGGCAACATCGTCGGCGTACGCGACAACATTGACCATTAAGTTAAGTTCTACAAGGACCAAGTCAATGACTACGGAAAACAGTGTCAGACTGAGGCAACTCTCCTGGGGGAGGCCCCTGTCCGTAGACGCAACATCAGACCACTGACCATCAACCCTGGTCCCGAGGCGAGCCAGCACCGCTCGCCATAGTTTCAACCCCACACCCAACTCACCCAGGGCGTGGCCCACCCATGCAACATCCACCATATCGTAGGCAGCCCTAATATCTAGAAACACAGCAACCGCGACACAACCATTCACCCATGCCTCACGGATACCGGATTCCAGATACAAGACTGCGTCCTGGGTGCCCCTGTTCTTCCGAAAACCGAACTGAGCTCTAAAGAGTTTCCCTGACACCTCTAAACACCAAACCAAACGGTGGATGAGAACGCGTTCGTACAGCTTGAGAGCGCAAGACAATAGTGCAATTGGCCTATAACTCACCACATTAGTCCTAACCTTGCCCCTGCCTAACACAGGGGTCAGGATGGAGAATAACCATGTCGGCAGGATTGGTGCACCATCGAACCTCTCCTGGAAGAAGGTCAGGAGACCCAAACGGCCATCAGAAGATAGGCCCTTCAGATAAGCGTAAGCCACCCCATAAATTCCGGTGGCCCCGTCCGAGCAGCAAAGCTCAAGGGCGACGTACAACCCTTGAGATAACGTCAAGGGGAGTTCACAAAGACCTGAACCCGCGTCGCGCTCCATTATGGGTGTGGAGGTGAACCGTTGGGAAAGTTGATAACAGCGCAAAATTTCTGTTGAATGCCTCCGCCATGGGGCAGCCCCGAAGGACCTGACCAGCCTGGTCAAGAGCCCAGGAAACCCGAGGACGGGAATCCCGCAGACGAACCAAAGCCCAGACTTGTGCCAACGAGAGACCCGAAGACACTTTCTCGCAAAGTCTGGTGCCAAAAAGAGCTTTTTCCCTTCGCAAAATTAACCTAGATTCATCCGCAATTCCCACAAACACAAACCAACGATAGAGTTTGGAACACGCTTAACACCTTGCCAGGCCCTACGCCTGTCCCACACAGCAAGTGTATAGACAGAATTCCACCAGCTAGGGCGAGACCGCCCCCGTTGGGTGGCAACAGTAGAAGAACTCTTGCCACGTTCTCTAGCCCACCACGAAGCCCAAACGCCAAACTCACTGGAGTCCTCTACAGGAGCGATTGAATGCCGTGGCCTGAAGTAATGAATTCTGCGCCCCAAACTGCATAGTGCCACTGGGAAGTGGTCACTCAGCGGGCGTCCTCTGAAACCTCAAAAGAAAATGAGTGAGCCAACTTGGAAGAGCAAAGAAACATGTCTAGATTCGATTGCTGCAAAACCCCATTACATTGCCTAAAGAAGGTTGACGACCCGTTCTGTATGACCTCCAAATCCAGGAGATCCAATGTGTCCACCAATATCCGCCCCCTAGTGTCACAGTGAGTGGCACCCCAGAACCAGTGATGGGCATTAAAATCTCCACATAGAATAATTGGCCTGGGCAGAGAACTGACCCAAGCAACCCAATTATCCCTAGAGAGTAAGCCCATAACATGCACGAAACCGATTGTCAGCCAACAATTTTCCCACCAGACCCGGAATAGACACGAGTCAATCCCTGGACAAATGGAAACAGGAAAAAGAGCAAAGGGTACCCACTCTTTCACAAACACCCTAACTGCAGAATTGTCCGGGCCAGCGATAGCACTGCAAGACTCTACAAATGGCGTGGTACCCGTGGGGAGCTTGCTTTCCAACAACCCTAAAATGTCTAAAGAGCGACTTAAACACTCAATATTTTTAAGCTTGTTCCTTGCCCCTCCCCCCCCCCCTACGTTCCATGCACAAATATTGGATTACACTGGATCTTTAACATATACAACAACATCAATAACACCAGTTTCAACAGTCAGCAAAAAAACATTCTCATCCCCAACAGGTGGCCGTAGTGACACAGAACAACCGTCACTTCCTCTTTCACCACCCAACAACGACAATGAAGGACCACCTCCACCTCCATTTTCTCTTTCACCTCCTGGTAGACTTTCATTATTTAACATAACCACATCAACGGGACAACATTGGGGTGTGGAAAGGGGTCAGCAATCTCCACCACCAGCCGATCATTCTCAAACATGCTCCACTCCACCTCGCTGATCTGAATGTCACCACCAGCACTGTCATCTTTGGTGGCCACGGGGTAAACATATTGTGATCTAAGACAGCTTGTTTGACTGCAGTCTGTTACAGGACAGTTTGCTCCAGAGCCTTAAATTTCTCAGAAGGGGGGGGGGGAGACACCTTTGGCGTCCGCCGCTTCCGCTTTCTCTGCTGTGCCCATCTGTCAGTACCACTTCCACGATCCTCATTTGGGGTTGGAACAACAGCAAGGACCATTGCATACTCTTCTGGGGCAGGTGGCTCTGAACGCTCGGACGATACAGGCAACACATCACGAAACTGGTTGGGGGAACATCACGGACGGGCGGGTCACGGGCCTGGTTGGTGGTGCTAGGTGCAACAGGCCGATCCAAAACTCGAGTAGCATTACCTGAAACAGCCGGTACCACAGGAACTGCCGGCGCGGTAGATGGTCCACCAAGATTCGGGTCGACGGCTGTATGGGGGCATTTTGCATCATGGGCAACGTACAGCTTGCAACGAGCACAGTACTTGTATGGGCAAAATTTGCAGACGTGGCCACGAGTTGAACAACGATGTCATCGTGGGGGCCTGTCTGCAATAGACACCAGGGTTGGGGTCCCCTTCACCCCTATAATGTCAGGAATGTCCTCTAATAAAACGTCATCTTTCAGCCTTAAAGACACCGCCCTCACACCCGAGTGACAGTGACCTAAGCCAGCAGTTAAAAGCTGCTCGCGATTGTGGCTTAGCAGAGTACCATGCTTACTGAGCGCAGTGGCAATTTCGTCTCTCGATATTGCTATTGGTAGCCAGTGCAGCTTCATTCTCACAACTTTCTCACGCAAGTCATGAATATCCGCACAGAAACAACCCATCAGCCCATCAACCCATCAGTTGATACTTTAGAAACACGCTAGTGTGTTGCCATCAAACAATAAACATGGAATAAAGCTTGGGCAGAACCTGAACAAAAATTCGCATTTCTAATGTTTCGTTTTTTCGCAAACAAAATTGGGTGTACAGTGGACATACCGTACACATGATAGACCAGACCGTAGCAATTACAATAAAACGGAAGCGAAAAAAGCCAACAAATTAACAGAACGTAAATCGGCTTCGCCGTTTAGAAAAAAAGCATTAGAGCTCGTATCCCCATACTCACAACTGTGAAGGTACACGAATAATCAAGGATTAGAGTTCACTCGAACGCAACGAACTATAATTTGAACTGCAATTCCAGGGAACAAAGATTGTGACCTGCCAGTCTCCATGCACACGTAGTCAAGTACATCATCAAACAAACAAAACGGTTTGATACTTCACACAAATTAAACACGCATACAAAATACAACATACACACGCACATGAAACTGAACGAAAATCTAAAACACATACAAACAGACGCCGTAAACAGCAAAACGCCTACAAAGTATGAAAAATACATACACCAAGACAGGCAATAAAAACTCCTTAATTAGGAGTATGCTGGTTTCACAAATTATAAATGGACACAAAATACACATATAGCCACTCATAGGACACATACTTAATATATAAAACAACAAACACAGACAAATATATAAAAAAAAATCCTGTACAACACCCAAATTAAGTGCACGTAAACATACACACGCACACAAACATTAAACATTTCAACCACAAACTACGTTCACTTTCTGACATAACCACTGAGCAAAAACAGTTCTTGTTCCCTGGAATTTGAGTTCAAATTATAGTTCGTTTCGTTCGAGTGAACTCTTATCCGTTTTTATTCGTGTACCTTCACAGCTGTGAGTATGGGGATATGAGATCTTATGCTTTTTTTCTAAACAAGCCGTTTTTTGTTCCAGGTAATTACGTTTGCATCACTAATACGGAGTGATCCTTATATTAGTCTCTGGTGGCTTTTTCCCATCATACAGAAAAATAGCATTACAAATGATTGCCATCTTTTTAGTTAACGCCTCCCCAAACGTCAAACCATAAAAACGCACCTTACAGATTTAAAAGGTCTGTCGCATAAAATTTTTTATATGAGCGGAGTTAGTAGTCAACATATAGTAGTCAGTAGTCAGCTGAAATCAACAATCTTCACGCACTTTCATCACATCGATACAGTTTAAGCACTTGATTGAAATACAACTATTGCTTGTCAGGGCACAAAGATTACCCATTTTCAACAATTTTCAGGCTGCTTCGCCGCATAGCTGGTTATCCTCACCATCGTGAAAAATGCTCAGCTTTGGTTTTTGTTAATGTGCCAAAATAAAAGCTAGTAGCCATGCAACAAAAATGCAGGAATTAAACAATGACTTACTTTCTTTATTTATATATTTCTACCCGAGCCTACAAGGTCTACCGGAACATACAGGACTTTCTTTCTTGGCGGGCGGAACACTAGCGTGGTCCTTGATTAGTATCCAATTTTAAAAAAAGTTCTTTTTCCACCTTAGAATTTATCGTTTTAATGTCTAGATCAGTTTTTTTCTTCAATTAAAATATATTTACTTCATAGTTTGTACACCATTTTTTGAAAGTATACAATTTTTTTTTCCACGTTTTCTGTCATAGCATTTTATTTGTAGTGTACTTCAAGCTGACCAATATCGTCATCAAAGAGCATGCATGAGTCCTGGCCTAATTTCAATATCTTTCATATACAATATCTTTCATCTGTACTATAAATCCGGCCACTTATGGAACGACTATACTGACAAAAATAAAACCGTCAATCACCAGTACAAAGAAATGGTTATTTTTTTTTTCCTAGTTCTTCATACCGTAAAATTACGGCCCACATTGTTAAATAAGTTTCGTATGTGGACACGAGCCTTGTTCAATTCTGCCCTCAACTGAGATTCCAGAGAAGTGTGACGTAAAAATTAGTCCACGACCGTCACATATGAATGGTGACTGAACAGTAAAATAACTAAAATGTTTAACAGTATGGTTTCAAAAAAGAAAGCAACGATTACCACTTTGCAAATAACGAAGCAAACTATTTTAGCACGAAAGTACCATCTGTTGTCGCCACTGGAGAGATATATTGACAGATTATGACAGTAACAAGGCCCGGTGTGATAGAAACTTATACTACGAACAGGGGTCAGATGGAAAGTTATAGAGCGAGCAGGTAATTGGACAAAACTACATCACGCATCCAAGAGGTGGTGGATACATAACTGGGGGAGAGAAGCTACAATGGAAGTCCTGGGATATCATATGATGCGCAATAATAGACGACTGGTCTTGGGTAGGTAAAGAATATAACAATTAACGGTTTGGGGTGAAGGAGATTTAGGGGAAGGGACGCACTAAATCATCATGCCGTGTAAGCGTTCGGCTTGCCGTGCATAGCAAGGGCTCCAGTTAGTTCCTTAAATGTTTCAGGGGTTTATTTTTTATTTTTTGGTCGGTTTGTTGGCTTGAGAGTAGACTATTTTTCTGTCTTTTCTTGTTAGCACTCAAATTCTTATGTACGCATTACAAATTTATGTAATTTGCGTAAATTCCTCAATCTAAATAAAGAAAGAAATCACAAGGTAAAGGGTAAATGAAGCAAGCAGTCTGCGTTAAAGACTGTCCTTGTGAGGATACACAATACACTAGTCCAAGAAAGAAAGAAAAGACAACTGCCCCGACTGGCAGCGCAGTGGTTAGAGCGCCCGGCTAGTAAACGGGATATCCTGGGTTCGAGTCCCAGTCGGGGCAGTTGTCTTT
Organism: Lithobius niger; assembly: GCA_023313725.1. NCBI lineage: Eukaryota > Metazoa > Arthropoda > Chilopoda > Lithobiomorpha > Lithobiidae > Lithobius > Lithobius niger. Next base: position 92,224 of record JAHWFP010250616.1, read on the forward strand.
TCTTTCTTTCTTGGACTAGTGTATTGTGCATCCTCACAAGGACAGTCTTTAACGCAGACTGCTTGCTTCATTTTCCTCAATCTACTTTTCCTCTATCCTGAATGATTGCCCTAATGTTTAGGTATTCTTCCTTCCTGAAATTTATATTAGGAACAGCAAACAGTACACAACACTTGCTCTAGTGATTAGGTTTGCTGCCTCCCTTAAGTTTTTATTAGAGCCAGCAAACAGTGCACGAGTGTGTTGGTGCATAAAAGTGGCCTTCCAAATTACGTTATTTCTAGCGTGTGTCTGTTTAATGTACACACACTTCTTCTATAGAGAAAAACACTTAATTCTAGTGTGTAATATTGTCGCTTACTGCTTATTTTTGACTTCCATTCCATTCTGTATTTTTTATTGAGGCCTGAGCCTAATGCTATGCGCCCCAAACCTAAAAGAAATACACAATACACTACACTTCCATAACAACAACAATTGCCAAAAGAAATCGCGGAGACCCACAACTACAGCAGAAAACCTACTCATCTCACCACACGTTCCACCGTCCACCGTCTCCGTGGGTAGGAAAACTCACGGTTGCACCTTCCGCACCGTCGCACATTGACCTCGCACAATGACCACGCAGTGACCTGTCTGCTGCTACTCTAGCCAGGCCAGCCGAATGCCACCTTTCTACACGGTATGATGTGAATGATGTGAATGTGGGGGAAGGGGAGGGAGGCGTGGTTAAATGTCAATTCCTGCTGCCTTAAAGAAAGATGCAATTGCACGTAACCTAGCAACTGGACGCGGATCCGCTGCATGGGACAGGTCGCTGAACGCAGGGAGAGCTCTAAACCAGGAGGGACCCAACAAACAAACGAAATAAAGAAAAACGACTACAATTAATATTAATTAGCGCCAGAATAATTTCTGAGCACGAGACTACCTTAGTTCAACAAAATTGTGGCTTTTTAAAAAAAAATAATTATAAGAATAAATCCATTTGGCAACAATGATCGCTTGTTGCTACGTATCGTGTTACCTTTTAAAACCTCTTATCACCGGCTCTAGTGGTGGTGGAGTTTGTTTTTATTTCAATATTATTTACCTTTATTTTAATTTGAGGTAAGTTATTGAAATTTGATTTCCAAGATTTTGACGTCTCTCCTGTAACTTTAATTTTTTGTGTCACTGCTATCTTACACCTAATTTTATTATGAAATCCTTAGGCCTGGGTGGAATTTAGTATTATCGCACAGCAATGGGATTTAAAACACCAGCTACAGAATACCTTTAATGATCGTTATTGATTTGTAGCGACAGATGGGGATATTCGTATCGGGAATATAGAGGTGATGTGATATTCATGGGTACCGTCAATCGAGAGTTAAAGTTGGAACGTGATCAGATGCCGTCCTTTTTATCAACAGGGTCAAAATAGTATTTTCATGTGGAAGTGAATGATTATGGAAGTGTTGGCCACATCACTTTGAAACAAAACTGTATTATAAAATTTGGGTAATTGTTGAAATGAATTTTATCCATAACACGGTGAGAATATTTTCCGAATTTGCTGAGCACGTCCAATGTCAGTACCTTAAAGGTATGTTTAGTGCGGCTGCCCATTAGTTATGTTAGTTGCCTTTGCTCGAGTTTCATCGTGAATGGTACGAACTTCACAGGAGGAACGTGTTTCTTAGATTTGCTAAAGTAACTTAGTTGATCCCGTTAGCATAATGGCGAATAGTGTGCTTGTACGCAGCCTAGTTTACAAACTAAAGTTATTTTGACGTTGAATAACTATAATATGAGTCTAGTATCCCTCCGTCCGACGATTATCCGTGTAAGATTATTAAACGCATATACCTTAGGATCAGGTGTAAGGTTAAAGTAAGGGTACAACAGGGTACACAGAATTACAAACCAAACTGTAAATGAAAAATTAAAGGGTAAATAAATAAAACTTAGAAAAAATAAAGAGTTAAAATGGTAAATAAAGGTAAAAATGGGTTAGTAGAACCATTATTTAACATCAAATATGTGAACCAAGGCTCTCCAGCCGACATTTTTTTTTACACTAAATATTTGCGTACTTTAATAAGCCTGTTTCGATATGGTTACTCCTCCCCCTTGCCATATGATTTAACTTGCCATATGATCAAGCTCTATTTAAGTATCTAAGAAAAAAAACTGGACGTGTTCAACAACTGCCTCCTTTTAAACATAACGGTATTACGATCATTGATGAGTTAAGTAAGGCTAAACTCCTAAATACCATTTTTATTAAAAATTTTACAAACCATTTAGAAAAACCATC
>JAHWFP010250617.1:0-13650 GCA_023313725.1 Lithobius niger
GTGATTTAATTAAAAATAGGACCTAGTTTCGTTTCTGTAGTCTACCATCAATCAGTCTTTTTTGTTCATTCCAACCTTTACATTATTCCGACCATTTTCAACTTAACAGCATGCGGAGAAGAAATTTTACTGTGTTTGAATATCACGATATAACTCAAGAATAATTTACAGGTTTTTTTTAATTTGGTTTCGTTTCCTTTTATTTTGCATTCGTTCTTTTCAGTTTGCTTTAGTTGATAGATGGTTTTACAAATCTTGAAGTCGAAGTAAATCGAACGGATAAAACTAAACGTAATTTACAGTAAATAAATTAAGATGCAGGTTTAAAAACGTATTAAATTAATGATCTAGACACACGCTAGTGTGTCGCCGCCAAGTAACAGTAGATCATCCCATTGTAGACATCCGATTGTTAAAAATTGATTGTTAATGATAAAAAGGCGGCTCACTAGCAGACATGTGTCTGTTAACTGTAAGCAACTCATAGCATATTTTGGCATGTTGAGGTTAAATCCCAATGCGACAGAAATGTTTCAAATTGTGGAAAATATAAGGGGAAGGGTCAGAGATTAAGAAAAACTAAAACTTAAAGGATGAGTGTCCACCAATCATAGAGAAAAAGTTGCGTCAATAACGTTGTTTTTATGTTACTGTCTAGCTAGCTAGCTAATAAGATTTTTCCCATGTTAAATCCCATAGACTTTTTGCTCATGGTTAGCGCAAAATTGTGAAGGCCTACGTACCTGAATTTTTGCACACGGATGCTTGGTGATCTGAGGATGGTCCTTTTGTTGGTTTGGGGGTTGTAGGGGTCAGGACAAATGCGTGGGAGGGTTTTGAAATTTGCCACCGGCGAATTTAAATTTCGTTTCTTTTCCAAGTTGCAACCAAAGATTTTAAGCAACAATGGCTTGAACAATCAAGACTGGTCCTTAGATTTATTGTAAAAGCCAGGACGAACTAAAAACTGAACTGTAACGAAGGACAAAATAAAGAAACATTAACGTTGCCGTGGATTGCGTAAGAATAAAGGGATGTACCTTAGATGATGGTTACGCAACAATACGAGCATACACGAGTAATGGTTTTTTTTGTTAATAACCCCCCAAAAAAAATGCTTCGCGTTCTGCTGTTTTAGTAACCGCGACCTTCAGGGGTTTCTGCATGCCTAAATGTGAACGAAATCTGGAAAAATTAAGGGGAAGTTACAGGGATAAACAAAACAACTGAAGGGTATGCGTTGATTGAGTGAGCGAAGCGAACGAAATCAGCGATTGTTAGTCAGTGTGTGCAAAAATGAGATTGAAGCATCCTAAACAGACGGTGTAACCTTATGTACGTTCACAGTCCTATGAAAGTTGTGATATCCACCCAAAACCAAAACTGGTAGAAAAACCCGCCAAGTTTCTAAAAACGGTCGGCCTTTGAAGGTAGTGATATCATTCCACCAGGGAAAGGCCGCCAAGGTTAATCCTATTAGCCAAGTTAATCGCACCGATAATACTTTGGACGTTAAATGAAAACTTGAAGATTGCTACCGCCAGTAGCAATCTTCTAGTTTTCATTTAACTTTCGAACTATTAGTATGTGCGATTAACTTGGCTAATAGGATTAACCTTGGCGGCCTTTCCCTGGTGGAATGATATCACTACCTTCAAAGGCCGACCGTTTTTAGAAACTTGGCAGGTTTTTCTACCAGTTTTGGTTTTGGATGGATTTACTTTACATAGTAATACCAGCTAATATCCACAATTTGCTATAGCTAAATTGAACGACATTTTAAAAAGGCGATGTGGTTCAGTGTATTTGCTGTCTGTAATATATTCGAGCGCTTAACTTATTTTTATGTATTTATTAAATTTGTAATAAATATTACGTAATATTATTATAGCAGTTGTGGCGTTACAGTAATACCACCAGCTTTTTGGGGGGCGTCGGAGGAACGTCTAACTGGAAAAATCGTCTAATGGGATAATTGTTTAATATCTGCATAAATAAAAAGTCTGGAAAATCGTCTAAACGGAATATCGCATAATGGATAATCGTTTAATGGATAAATGTCTAACTATGGTTTCTGATGTTATATGTATAGCCGCAGCGAGCGAGGCAGGGACAATAGACAATTTTCCATTATATGAATTTCCTGGTAGACGATTTTCCATTACACGAATTTAGTCAGACGAAAATCCATTATACGAATTTCCTGTTAGACGACTTTCCGTTATACTGTTATACGGTATACGTTCTTCCAATTATGCGATTTTCCAGTTAGACAATTATCCCTCGCCCCCTTTTTTGTAATTTTTGTAATTTTTTGTATTAGCTGTAACAATTTGCGATTATTAGCTGGTATTACTGTGAATAGTAAATCATTAATTTATTTACTGTAAATTACGTTTATTATCCGATCAATTTGCTTCGACTTTAAGATTTGTAAAATTCTCTGTCAACTAAAGCGAACTAAAAAGAAACGAAAGCAAAATGAAAAAAAATGAAACCAAAGTGCAAATAGACGAATGCAATTTAAAAGATAACGAAACCAAAATGAAAGAAAACGCAACCAAAGTAAAAAAGAACGAAACCAATTAAAAAACCTCTAGTAGGCATTCCGTGAAAGCTGCTTTTAGCAACAATGTACAGCTAAGATTATAAATTAGGTATTTTAACCAGGCCTATCATTAAGAGGGTTATCCGTATGTGAGCGAGAAAACCATTGTAGAAACCTTTCTTTTGCAGTATTCAACAAACAATCTTAAAGCGTTAAAACATATTTTTTTTAGCTAGAGTGATCGGCAAATGTTTTATGGATTTTTTATGGTCAAAAGTTTGCCGAGTTGGTGATAGTTAGGACAAATTATAACTTGTATCCAACCGTTTGAGGTTGAAGAAATGTTAGACCTACCTCACTTTTTTTCTGCTCCAGCTACCTCGAAGGGTTTTGAGGGAGCGCCAGTTTGTCCGACTTGGACCCTTCTGCCGCCATGACAACGCTTTTCATGCTTGTTACGGTAATCGTTGTCAAAACTACATGCAGTGCAATCCAACTTAAGACACATTCTTGACTTTCTATTAGTACCAAAATTGCCCGTACTCATTTTGACTGTCGTGTAAATGAGAACGAAGTGACTTACTGACTGCTGTCTGGTTGCTGACAGTGAGTTCGCAACAGGCTGATCTGGAGATGAGGGGTGGAGGTGGGTTGGAGGCAGGAGGAGCCGATTTCCAGAATTATTTCATCTTTCAGCCGGAGGAAAGAATTTATTATTTATTTATTGAAAGGCAACGAATTCCGGACTTCTCTGACTGCCTTAATATGCAGTTAAGGTCAACTAAAGGAAACTGAAATACAAAGGGAGAGTTGAATGAAGGGATCAAGCTAGATCAATCCATCCCACCTTTAGCCGTAAGTTAGTCGGACAGTCGTTTAATATATAGTCGGCTAAGTAATAGTCGGATTGTCGGAAATATTTAGTTCCATTTTATAAATGGTAAACAAAAATATGTAGAGAAAATTTACAAGAAAGGTTAACTTTGGTAGTGTAATTTTTCTGACCCACGCATGATTTAGTTTTGCCGACTTTTGCCGACTTTGAAAAAGTTGGGAGGCAGCTTGCCCCCTCTTGTTTCCCCCCTCCCCCACGCTACGGCCCTGAAGACATTTGTAACAGTAAAAAGTAAAACACCACTTTGGGAGATAATTTTATTTTTTTTAATTTCCACCAGCCAAAATGCTGAGTGTTGAGAGAATGACCCCCAGTAATGTTGACTATGGTAGACATAAGTTAATATCCCTAACAATAATTTTACTTGTTGTTTTGCGTAATATGCATATTGTGACAGGAAATCACAGAAAATAAAATATCTGGTCTAGTACGACTGGACAAAAACAATAAACTTCCAATGAAATTACGGTATGGAAACTGAACATCATCAGTCTTATTGTTTGAACTTGAAAGACACATTGTACCTACTGGGACGGGCATAGTTACTTTACTTGCATTAATGACATTATTCTTGAGTTAGTTTGGTGGTAAATGCAGACTGGTTTTTTATGTTATCTTTGTCACGGTCAAATTGCTCACCGAACAAGGTTGTAATAGGGCCTGAATTTACCAAATCAAAATGTTCAATCAAGCAATTGATAATTGTTGTCAGTTTCAGCATCTTTAGCAGATTACGAACTGGCGTGAACTGTGATGCGCACTCTGGATAGTTATAAGGACGTAACTGTTCCTCCCCTTTTAATGGGGAGCTTTCTGTACTAAATCTTTATCTATCCAGTTATCGGACTGTCAATCAAGTCCCCATTGTCTTGTCGGAAGAGTTTCTTTAAAGTTCACCTGCCGCCTAATCTATTTGGGCCATCTAAATTCCAAGTCACTCAACATCGTTGACCCGAAGTTTCTTCTCACTTGGCTAATTTTACTCTAAAATCAATCAATCAATTAAACAGGTGTTGGGGCTTCTTGGAAACAGAAGCCATTCGAATTTACCCTTAAAAAAAATTTTTGCAGTTTTTACTCTTTTTACTGCAGTTTTTACTCTTTTAACTGCACTTCTCTTATGGAACTGCAGTTTCTGTGACAAAGAGCAGTTTTCAACTGCAGTTATTGTAGATTATAACTGCAGTTCCACTGCATAACTGCAATTTCTCTGACTAACTGCAATTTCTCTGACTAACTGCAGTTTAGACTGGAACTGCAGTTCTATTACAAAGCTGCAGTGTTTGTGTAAACTGCAGTTTTCAAGTGCAGTTCTATGGGAGAATTACAGTTTCTGTGACAAAGTACAATTTTCAACTGCAGTTCTTGTAGATTGTAACTGCAGTTCCACTACACAACTGCAGCATGTGTGAAAAATTGCAGTTTTCAACTGAAGTTCTCATAGACCGGAACTGCAGTTCCATTACAGAACTGCAGTTTTTGTGTAAACTGCAGTCTTTAAGTGCAGTACTTAAGAATTTTAACAGCAGTTCTATAGCAGAACTGCAGTTTCAGTGCTGCTACACAACTGCAGTTTCTGTGATCAACTACAGTTTTTAACTGCTGTTCTTGTAGGCTGAACTACAGTTTCATTACAGAACTGCAGTTTTTGTGGAAACTGCAGCTTTAAAGTGCATTTCTGTGATAGTCAATTTTCAGCTGCAGTTCCACTACACAACTGCACTTTGTGTGGAAAACTGCAGTTTTCAACTGTAGTTTTAACTACTGTGCCTGTAGACTAGACCTACAGTTTCGTTGCAGAACTGCAGTTTTAAAGTGCATTTCTCATAGACTGGAACTTCACTTCTATGACAGAACTGCATTTTGTGGCAGAGGGCAGTTTTCAGCTGCAGTTCTCGTAGATTGTAACTACAATTCACTACACAACTGCAGTTTGTGTGGAAAACGTCTTATAGACTGGAACTGCAGTTCCATTAGAACACACCTGCAGTTTTTGTGAAAACTATGGTTTTCAAGTGTAGTTCTTGTATACTCAAACTACAGTTTCATTGCAGAAGTGCAGTGTCTGAATCAGAATTCTATATTCTAGAGTAGCAATAGCAGCATTTTTTAAATATATAATTACATTGTTCTACTGCATTTCTTGTAGATTGTTGGCAGTAGCTTACAAGTTAAACTGTAGTTTTCAGTTGCAATTATAGACTGAAAATGAAGTTTAATACTGGTTTCAACTGAGGTTATTGTGGATGGTAATTTTAGTTATGAAGAGAAGAAACTATATGAAGGAGAATATTTAACAAATTTCACACTCTGACCATCGATCACAATTGTAACGCTCAAATTCAAAAACAAAAATACTCTCAGTACGGTATTTAGCGAATTTTCGATAGGTCTAATAGTCCGTGTGGTGCTAATTTCGGTCTCTATCTTCTTCAGGCTTCCTTTCTTGTGCTTGCTTCTGTTTAGATAGGAGAGAAGATAGGAGATACCGAAATTAACACCACACGGACTATTAGGCCTATCGAAAATTCGCAAAATACTGTACTGTTTACAGTACTGTTTACTGTGTACTGAGTATTTTTGTTTTTTAATTTGAACATTCAAAGTAGAAGATGGTTCATTTTTTACTCTGACCATGTATGCTGCACTAGTCCCTGCCTCACCATCACTTTTATGAATTACTAATCGACTTTGGAAAACAGTTTCTGACCAAGATTGCAAGTATCCTAAATCCTTTTCCAACAGACTAAAAGCCAGTTTAGAACTACAGTTTAACATTATTTTTTTTCAAAAACAGATGTTCCCTTGCAATCTACAAGGGCCGATTTCACTTTTAAATTACGTTTTAAAGAGCAAATACCTTTTCCAACCACTATTAAACTTCAGTTTTACACAGAAACTGCAATTCCAAACAACAGGCAACTGAATTTTAAAGATACTTTTAAAGACACGAAAATATCGATTACCTTTTATTTAATTAGCAGTTTTGCCCCCATGGAGTTCTATTAATCCTAGCTGAAAAATTTGGCTTCCCTGCCGAGCTCGTAACAACTGCGCAAGACCGGAACTGACTCTGCTGTATATAAACGGATCGGAATGGAGCGCATCATCTTTCTTCCTAGGTAATCGCACCAGCCGGTTGTCCCAGAAGCTCTAGCATCATCGATCCCATGGATTCCCCAGTTCTCTCACTTGCGGTAGGATCGTACTCCAATCCCAGGGAAGGGGATCTAGTCCCCACTCCTCTACCCGGCCAAGAAGTTACACTTGTCTTCGCCGTTCCTGATGCACCGACATCGGTCTGCCTCTCAACGACCTCACCCAAGACGCAGGATCACGCAAGACGTGCGGATGATCCGTCCGCCCTTGCTACCTCCTTCTCATATTTTCTCAAAACTCCTACAAGAAAATCCGGCCTGCGGCAAATTTCGCCTGTTCGGTCCGCACCAACGATTTTGTCGTCCAAGGCTGCCATCCCCTGTTACTACGACTCCCTTAGGATCGGCGTCCAGTCCGCCACCCCGTTACTCACCACCAATTTGCTTGCATCTCCCAGTTCCGTTCCCTACTTTTCAGAGACGTTTTTGCGACTCATCAACGAGCCCTGTCTGCTGCTGTCTTACGAAGGTCTCCGATCCTCCTCTTCCAGTTCATCCAACCCCGATCCTTTCGCCATCACAGTCGTCTTGCAATGAATCTCACTCCTCTGCTTCTGTGGACTGCGATCCATCCTTCCGGGACTTTTTACCTCTCTTTGACCTTTTTGCCTCACCTCCTCTTTGTGTGCCTCCCGTTCCTTTCCACGGATACATGGGATTATGCCACTTCATGCATCTCTCTGGTTCACTCCTCACAATTCCAGCCCGATTTCCGATGCACGGGAATGCTCCAGCATTCGATCCTGCACGGAGGATTTATCCCCTATAACCGCCCTCACTCGTCTTTTGGCTTCACCTTGGGGCGGTTCTAATGTCGATTTCAACCTTAGCCTGCGGATTGTCTCTCTGCTTCAACGTGAAGCTTTCACGTATTCACGGCTCCGATTCAACGACCTCTTCGATTTCTTCAGTAGCGATCCGGCCCAAGGCCCAGTTCAATTTTCCGATCCCGTGACCGACTCTTACCTGAATCCCAGTTGTATCTGCACCTTCTTCTATCGCCACCGCTATATCGATCTCGTCTTCGTTCTGTGACCGATCCGGTCCATTGGACGAATACAGCATCTTCTCTTCCTCCCGCTGCCCCGATTCTCGGTCCATCTTAGCTCTAACATCGATCCCGGTACCACCGCTTCCAGAATTACCCATTGTCTCCTTTGGTTTCCTGTCTGCGTTGCTTGTACCTGATTACTAGTATCGTCTCACTTACAAACCACCGATCCGCATCTGCGTCTGGATCCTTTCCTAGTTGTACCATTCTGCCAACAGTGACGCCTCTTTGTTTACGACTATTGCGATACCAAGCTGGCAGCGTTCCCATGCTCTTCGCCTGCCGATTGTCTTCTACATCCGGGACCTCTTGCTCGTTGCGCCGATCCTTCACCAGTAGGCGTCTTCTTCCGTGGCGCGCTCGTTCAAATCCTAACGGTTCTTCGTGATCGTCACTCTACTACAATGTCGTCCGACTCCTCATCTGAAAACCCCATTCCGGCAAGAATCATCAATGTGACTGACCCCACTCTGTGTGTTTGTTTAGGGTTCGCAACAGGATCTTAGGGAGCATTTCGATCCACATCCCTGTTGCCAGCACCATCGCCAGTGCAATGGAAACGATCTTCTGTGTCGAGTTTGTATCTCCTTGAGGATTGGGCAGAGATTCGGCCACATCAACGCAACTCCCGCTGGCGCGCGGATCGTCAACGTCAACGTCAATTTAAAGAACTCCCTGCTCCTCCCGGATCTTAATCGTTGCCTTCCACCGAACCTGAACTACCAGCCATGAAGAAACCGTCCAATAAGAAGCCTCGCTTTCAAGACCTGTCATCTAACGTCTCGTCTCGTTCTACGGTGTCCCCTGCGATTCCCATTGCGATCCCCGATACGTCTTGAGTTCGACCCCGCCACCCGGCTTCGCCTTCCTGGCAAGGCGGTAAAATCAAAAATGTTCGGTATCCACTAGCCCCTCCTCAGTTTTACCATGCTCCACCACCTCGCATTACTGTTCCTGTGCTTCAGCCACGCGTCTCTCGATCCCCGACATCGGCCACAATCACCTCTGCGATGGAGTCGCCTGTTCCTACAATCCATCCCGGCACCATGGAGGTTACCGCGCCTCCGTCATCCGAGCCCACACCATTCCCGCCAGCTTCGACGATTCGGGCAGCCCTAACCAGAGGTTTGCAATTTACCGCCAAGGATCTCGAGAACGTAGACTTCATCTTCGCTTTGTACTCTCATGGGCAGAAAGCATCGCATCAGAAGTTACGACACTTCGCGAGGAGAATGCGTTTTTTTAAACAACCCTTTCCGGTACCGAGGATCGGAATCTGAGTTTACAATCTGAACTTGTCAGCGTTTCGGACTCCCTGGTACTTCTACGTTCTCGGCACCGCCGCTTACGAATGAATTACAGACTGCACCGTCACAGGTTTCCGTAGGTCTCACCTCTACCCTCATCCCCGTAGTGGCGGTTGTTCTGTTGCAACCAGTTCTGGACCAGAAGGCATCTCCAGCGACTATTGTATCCCAATCCCTGCACGATCCTCTGCTTCCGTCGGATTCTCCAGCCACTACAGTTTTCTGCGCCATTCATAAAGCAGCACAGTCTCCGCTCCCCTCTCCTTACGAAGATCCGTCTGCAACTGTCGCCTTGTTTTTTACGCCGCCTTAAGGAACACCCACTCTAGACGTTGCGGACCAACTCGATCCTCTTCCTATTTCGACAATGGCGTCTTCTGCTTCATGCAATCCTCCGGCTCCGCCGACTATGCAGCTTTGTGTTTCGTCCGATTCTTCCTCTCGATCCCCCCTCAGTAGTCTGCGGTGCTTCACGACGACCAGAAACTTTCCCGTGACCCATGCCCATTCGAGCAGACATGGTCTCGTGCTTTTGCTTCCCCGTCCTGCCAAACCTTGTCCTCATACTCGGTTTGGCAGTACGATAACACGCCAACCTTTGTTCCTGTCTTCCCAGGAATCATCCGACACGCGGATTCGTCCGTCAGAACCCTTCCCTGCTCTCCATGTAGGCGCCATGCCAAGGGTGTGGCTCTGGGCTTTCACATTATTCCTCATTAAAAGCGCTTCAATCACTCCCTTATCAGTCCCAAATCTTCGACTCGGCGAGGGACTCCGTTCCCGATTCCCGATCCCAGTCACGGGATTAAGACCATTGCCCCTGGCACGATCTTCAAATTTCTTTTAACGATCCGGAACGTACCTGGCGCTCCTCCTTCTTGCGGCACTATCCACCATCATCAGACATTACAAAAAAAAAAAAAAACCAATAAAATAACAGAAAATAAACAATTATTGCTAATTAGTATGCAAGAAGGCTATAGGCTCTTTGCAAACCGAAATTTTGGATTTATTGTTAGTTTAGGTCCTAGATACATATATTAAGACTGACTTTGTGCAGTATTTCTGGAAACACTTTTTTACAGTGTTTCTAAGTAACACATGCTAACTTATTATACAGGGTGAGGCAGAAAGGAAGGGCCACCCTTAGCAATCAAAGATGGTTAATGTTAGGATAATGAAACTTTGCATGGTATGTAGGCGAGCATGGGGGTCAACTAACCATGTGTCAATCACTGACCTTGACGCATGTTTTCAAGGTCATTGTGATGCTAACTTTTTAACCACGCTTTGTAGAACCCCAGTGTAAATTATAAACTTGTAGACATTGACAAGGCATGGCCAATGGAAAAAACTGAACAAAATTTGGTACGTTAGTTTAGGAATTACGGAATTTGCAAGCATCACTTTCTTGTGCTGACCGAGTGGCTTTCCTGCCAAACAGTGAGAGTGAAAACGTCCAGTGGTCCTCACAGTACGTGAATCCTGCTTGGAAACAAACACCTGACATACTGACGACTCGACACCATCTCGACACAAATACGCTGCATTACACGTATAGACTGAATGGTGCTGCAAACTATAGCATTTGTAGTTGTATTTTAATTTTAATTAGTATTGCTAAAATAAAGCAGTGCTGATCTTCATTTAAACAATCAATTGGCCCTTTTGTTTTAAACTTTACGAACTCCATTACATTTAATTAAAACTTCATTATAATTTAGGAAGTGTTTAAAACTTTAAATTTAACAGCATTTCCAACTGCTAGCACACTGCAGTTTTATGTAGGAACTGCAAATTCTTGTAGGAACTGCAGCTTCAATCCATAGACAACTGAATTTTAAAATTACTTTAAATACTTTTCAATGTTAATATTTAAATCGGTTACAAAAAGTGCAATTATTAACATAAAAAAGTGTGGCTCCTCGCCCCACTGAATCTGTCGTCCCTCCGACGCGACCTTCAAGCAGCGGATAGGCCTAAGCGTCAGCTGCAGTGTCGCACGAGAAATCGTACATGACACTGTTCGGCACCTCCAAGTCAACCCGATGCCGCCTTCCTCCTGCACTTCATCGGTACGAAAAACCCACACCCAGGACTGGGTTCCATCCACCTCAAGCCACGAAGGGCACAGGCGTGCCGCTTCCCCTCAGCCGGCATCGGCTCCTAAGCGCAAGTCGGACGACACACTGTCGTCGCACCACTCGCTGTCACCCGCCCCTGCTGCCGAGAATCGCATCAGGTTCCCGGACGACATTCCTGACGAAGCCACCCTGTCGCTCACAGCTTTTAAAGACTGTCGTGCAGACGGTCCCGAACTGCTTCCCGTCCAAGCCCATTCAGATGCTGGATGCCACTGCCGAATGACACAATTGACGACTCGCCTCTGTCTCTCGAAGAACGTGCGGCCCATCGCTGCCCACCACACGCCTCGTCGATGCTATCGACGGGATCAAGACTCAAGACCCTTCTGCTCATCTCAATCGTGGCAAAAACCCACGTTTTGAGTGAACCAAGACGGAAGCCGTTTACACCATTTGCTGCTTGTCTCGACTTTGGCTAACCCCACGTCTCGAGTGAAAATCAAGTCACCTGTCGCTGTCCACTACTGCTCGTCTCAATCGTGGCTAGAACTCACGTTTTGAGCGAACCAAGACGGAAGCCGTTTGCACCTCTTGCTGCTTGTCTCGACCGTGGCTAACCCCTCGTCTCGAGTGAAAATCAAGTCACCTGTTGCTGTCCACTGCTGCTTGTCACAATCGTGGCTAGAACCCACGTTTTGAGTGAACCAAGGCGGAAGCTGTTTGCACCATTTGCTGCTTGTCTCAACCGTGGCTAACCCCACGTCTCGAGTGGAAATCAAATCACCTGTTGCTGTCTACTACTGCTCGTCTCAATTGTGGCTAGAACCCACGTTTTGAGTGAACCAAGACGGAAGGCGTTTGCACCTCTTGCTGCTTGTCGCGACCGTGACTAGCCCCACGTCTCGAGCGAAAACCAAGTCACCTGTTGCTGTCCACTGCTGCTCGGCTCAATCGTGGCTAGAACCCACGTTTTGAGCGAACCAAGACGGAAGCCGTTTGCACCTCTTGCTGCTTGTCTCGACCGTGGCTAACCCCTCGTCTCGAGTGAAAATCAAGTCACCTGTTGCTGTCCACTGCTGCTTGTCACAATCGTGGCTAGAACCCACGTTTTGAGTGAACCAAGGCGGAAGCTGTTTGCACCATTTGCTGCTTGTCTCAACCGTGGCTAACCCCACGTCTCGAGTGGAAATCAAATCACCTGTTGCTGTCTACTACTGCTCGTCTCAATTGTGGCTAGAACCCACGTTTTGAGTGAACCAAGACGGAAGGCGTTTGCACCTCTTGCTGCTTGTCGCGACCGTGACTAGCCCCACGTCTCGAGCGAAAACCAAGTCACCTGTTGCTGTCCACTGCTGCTCGGCTCAATCGTGGCTAGAACCCACGTTTTGAGCGAACCAAGACGGAAGCCGTTTGCACCTCTTGCTGCTTGTCTCGACCGTGGTTAACCCCACGTCTCGAGTGAAACTCAAATCACCTGTGCTGTCTTCTTCTGCCCGTCTCTCTCGTGGCTAAAAAATCCACGTCTGAGTGAACCAAGATGGAAGCTGTTCGCACCTCTTGCTGCTTGTCTCGTCCGTGGCGGACCCCACGTCTCGAGTGAAAATCATGTCGCCTGTTGCTGTCTACTGCTGTTAGTCTCACTTGTGGCTAGAACCCACGTTTTGAGCGGACCAAGACGGAAGCCGTTTACACCTCCTGTTGCTCGTCTCAACTGTGACTGGCCCCACGTCTCGAGCGAAAATCAAGAGTCGCTGTCCACTGCTGTTCGCCTCATTTGTGGCCTGAACCCACGTTTTGAGTGAACCAAGAAGGAAGCCGTTTGCACTGTTTGTCTCGACTGTGACTGACCCCACGTCCCGAACGATAATCAAGACTTCAGTTGCTGCCCACACTACTGCTCGTCTCATCTGTGGCCTAAACCCACGCCTTGAGTGAAGAATCGAGTTGGAAACCTTCTACATTTCCTACTACTTGTCTCGTCCATGGCTGATCCCGTGTCTGAAGCGAAATTCAAATCACCGGCTGCTGTCCAAACTGCTGCTCGTCTCGGCATGGTTTAAAAAAAAAAACCCACGCCCTGAGCGAAGAATCAAGTCGTAAGGCGTCTCCATCTCTTGCTGCTGCACACCGCTTACGACCCAGCCCGCACGTCACCTACCCAATGTCACGCCCGCTCCTGCTGTCGCATCGCCTGAATGTCCCTTCCTCCCGGATCGGCGCACGCCGCCTCCCGCTCCGCTGGACCTGTCGTCCCTCCAGCACGACCTTCAAGTCGCCAAGGACTCTTACCGGGCCGCCAAACGAAACCTCCACCATGCGACGCTCGCCCTCTCTCCGGACCGGAGCACGCCACTCGACCCGTCGCCCAATTCCTCCCGGAAAGGCCTCAGCGTCAGCCGCAGTGTCGTACGGGAAATCGTACATGACACCGTCCGCCACCTGCAAGTCAATCCGATGTCGCCTCCTTCCTGCACATCATCGGTACACAAGGCCCGTACCCAGGACTGGGTCACGTCCACGTCAAGCCACGAAGGGCACAGGTGTGTCGCTTCTTCTTCCCCGGCTACGGCACCCAAGCGCAAGTCGGACGACACACTGTCATCGCAT
>JAHWFP010250619.1:6699-30963 GCA_023313725.1 Lithobius niger
TAGCGTTCCATATGGTTAAGCAACCTTCCCTTGCTAGAAAGTCCTCCAACAACGAAAATATGGTCCCAAGAACAATGCATTACAGAAATCAAGGAAAACGAACAAGTAACGTGGTTACATCTGGGGGACAGGACTCGAATCAAACAAATTTACCTGTCCCTGTGAACAGAGTAGCGTTCCATATGGTTAAGCAACCTTCCTTTGCTAGAAAGTCCTCCAACAACATAAATATGGTCTTGGAAAAAAGCAGCTCCGGCAGAATAGCGTCGCATTTGCATGGGAGCCAACAAGCGGGCAGGTGGTTGACTATCCGGGGATAGTGCCAGGACAGTGTTGTAACAATTGTCTTGGGCGTCTAATCCACCGAGAAGGTAAATAATCTCCCCGCTAGATACACATGCTGACTTCTCACATAATTCGTAACTGGAACAAACAGAACATTTGACATGATTACGATAGTCTGTTAGCACTAACAAACAACATGCAACATAACGTAGGACGTAGTCAATCTTGTAAAGCATTAAATCACTTTGATAGTTATAAATCTTCAAACTGAGCTATGATAAAATTAGTCCCCTGATTGGCAAAGTACTGCCACAGAGGCTTATAATGCACCTTGTGGCATTTGCGGCAGTAATAATAAGGCCTTTGTGGTAACACTTTACCAGTCAGGAGGCGCTCTCTGATGAAACTTGCATCATCACAAATAAATTGCATATTTTGAAAGTTCGTATTAGATAGAGCGAGGCAAAAGTTTAGCCTCGTCACGAATAACGGCAAACACACTGGTCCGATATCAATTCTGACGAGTTATTTGTAACATACTAGCTGGGAAGCCGACTAAGGGGGACAACCCTTCTAACCTACCAAGGTATAACCCATCTAAGGACAGCATTGTACCAGTCGGTGGCTTCCATTAACCGGCTTGCAGAAAAGCCTGCTTCTAAGATATTTTTCAGCTGGCATTGTTGTCGCTAATGACGATGATGATGATAGTTCTCGCTCATGTACAGTATTAATTACGTAGATAAAAGAGAAAGTGTCTGCCAGGCCCAAGTGGTAGAAGCTAAGTGGACGGAACCGCCATTGTATTAGTTGATTTTTTTGCCGCAGGAGGGAGTAAACCCTCGAACATCGGGCGGTAACAACCGAAGTAAAACCCGTACCTATACTCTTCCCTTCACCAGGATTGAACCCGAGCCTGTAGAAGCCAGAGATGTATAGCTGGGACCAAGCCACCTATTGAATCTGATGCCCCAGTGCTCGCGACTAACCGTGGACCGAGCCTCTTATGACGTCATGGTGAAGCCAATCAAGATATTTCCAGTGACTTTGAAAGCAGCATTCAGGGTCATCCTACATTCTTGCCCGGAACCAGAACAGCACACAGCAGGCAAGTAATAAACACTACTCTGCTGTGGAATAATTATCAATAATAATAATAAATTCCAGCAAACCACATTTTGAAATTACATAGTACCAGCTTTCAGCAGTATAAAACGAAGCAAAAAATTGTACGTTAGCATAAAACATAACTACGAAAACAGATTGAACATCGAAGCATTCATGACCAGCCAGAAGTCATACCGTAGAACAATCCATACCTGTATTGAGCGTTATTAAATTTTACTCTTTCATTATCTTCACTGCAACTCACGCTGCACGTCTTTACTGATAATTTAACTCAAGTTTGAAGCTACTATTCGAACACTACATTGTCCAGAGCGACCTCGGAAGAATTTTAGCATCGAGGTAAAACCCCCGGCCATTACCGCAAGTTGACTGGGATAGCAAAAAAAAAATGAAAAACTTCTGGTGAAGGGTAGAGAAGCGCGGTACAATGGACCTAGTGTGGTATAATCATCCGATTATTCACCGGGGTATACCCCAGTACCTTTTCATTGTGCGCATGCGCAACTTGCCGAGCTACGCGTAAAGGCACATAACTCCCTCTGGAATATTTTAACAGTTTCACTCGATACATTACCGGAAATAGTTTTATATAAACTGATTTACCTTTCATTTGCTGGTCTAAGGGTACGATGCAGATGTCAGTAGTGGCGCGTGAATGTTATTAGGCTTGTTTTAAACGGCTCGGTCCGAGCGGTATTTAACTCCCATCACATTGCTGGCAAGCCACGGCCCTGGAGGAAGGATAATTAATCCTTCGCTCATGTTTGTGACTTGGTCGTACGATGTGTCACGTTGCCGCGGCCCCGAAATGAGTTTAACTAGTGTCGTAAAGCAATGCGCGCTGCGGTCGTTTGAACTATATTTTAGCGTAGGTGAAACAGAATAAAGCGGCCAGGACGGAGGGATTTATGTGCCTTTAAAACAAACAACAACTGCTAGTTAATGACCGCGCCTTTTGACTCGCATATATACCAGGTAGAAAACTCGACGTATTCATTACGATTTTCGTATTTTAACGTCACACTTTATAATTTTTTAGGCTAGTACATTATAATTTTTCTTCGGTGATCTATTGTCATAAATAATTTTAATTTTTACCGTATTAGGCTTTTAGTTTTTCAATCCCATGGTAATTATTAGCAAACTATTAAAAATTAGTACAGGAACACACACAGTGCCATCTCTCGGCGGATTTCAGCAATGCGTAGTTGTCGATGCGGCGTGTTTAAAGGGAGAAAGTCGCCGACGCAGCATCGTCTGTAACTACTCGTTGGAGACAAATAATTTCATGAACTGATAAACTGATAAGCTAATAAAACGTAGCATTACGTTATAAATATTAATAATAACACAAAGAAGTTTAGTCCTTTTATTATTATTTATTTTGAATTGGGATATACTCCAATAAAACAGCGCTCGCTCTAGCTTTTGTGGATAATACGGCTAAAAATGTTTTCACACTCAGCCTGTAACCAGACTAAAACTAACTCTTGCTAATTAATTTGAAATCATACCCCTCGCGCTACGCGCTCGGGATATAATTGCAAAATAATTAGCATTCGTTAGTTTTATTTGCAGGTTACAGGCTTCGTCCGAAAACAGTAGCCGTATTATCCAGAAAAGCTCTAGGGGGGGAGGGGGGGGTTGAGGCTTAATGGCGCGTGGACAGCTTGGTCATTAGCATCAACCTCAGTAGGGCTATTACTACTGATTATAAAAAAAACAGATTGTTTTACGATACGACTGCTGGCTGGTTTTATCCCCTTCATTATATGTATAGTACTTTGTAGATCCTTGTGGGTATTGTAAATCTTTGGGGCATTAAAAAAAAAAAAAGACTAAAATTGCCGGGCCTGCACCTGCTCAATTTTAGTTTTTATTGCCTAACCGAAAATATACATTACCTGTTTTTATAGCGATTCCCTCCTTTTGAGCTATTATTCCCCTAGACGCTAGAAAGTTGGCTTCCCAGCCGGGATTGTACTACTGCGCACGTGCAAGGATGGGCTGGCTGTATAAACTCGGCGCAGCCATCCGATGGCATTATTTCTCTGCCCCCAGAACCTAGACAATGGAGGGGAGGCCTGGGTGGGAGTTACGGTAATGTATATTTTCGGTTAGGCAATAATAACTAAAATTAAGCAGGTGCGGGCCCTGCAATTTTAGTCTTTTTATAGACGACGAAAATATACATTACTTATTTTTATAGCAGACTTTGCAACCCGAAGGAGGGTTAGGTTCACTGTCCCCTCTCGTACAAGCCTGCATCCCCGGGAACTAGTCCCTGGCGAAGACAACCCTGAGTCTCAAACCAATTTCACTGATAGCCGAAACAATATGCGGACCGAGGAGTGATCCATTGTTTCGGAAGGAAAAAATCCTTGAGCGAGGTTGGACAGTGCAGTAATATGTAATATTTATTATTATTGGTTAAAGAAGCAGAAGAAGGAACTGCAAGCAGGGGTCTTAACACCGTGGGGTACAAGATAGAAAATCAGATAAAATTCCAAAATCGCCTACCTTGTTGGGAATGATGGTGCTCCCAAGTGTGAAGCGGACAGGCGGATGGCGCGTGTTGTCGTAAATTCTTTAGGAAACTTGAGGAGTGGACACCGTCTGTAGGACGGTCTCTGGAAAGTGTGTGAAGTGGGCAAGCGAATGATGAGTGTCCTTATGAGCAGAAGACGTGAAGAGTGGATATCGTCCGGATGTGGAAAGCGAGAATGTGCATGGCGAGCACATGACGTGGCGAACTCGCAGCAGACTTGAGGAGCGGACACTGTCCTCAGGACGGACCGTGGTAAACTGGAAATGTGGAACACAGTTTCGAGGTTGAATCAAGAAGGAGGCAGCTGGTTGGTGTAGGACGAGGATCGAAATGAATGATTTTCCAGAGGAAGAAGAGACGCTGGTTGTTGAATGCTAGCCACCATGTAAAAAGTTGAAGGTATTGTTTCATAAAGCTGAAATTGTGAAGACAGGGTCCTAACAGGGAGGCGAGGATCATGATTGTCTCATCCCCAAATGGGAGGTGGATGAAGAGAAATCCATGCTGAAGATCGTTGTGTTGAGGAACAAGAGACAGACGGAATGTCGTTTAGGGAAGGACACGGAAAACTAGTGTTACGCCTGTGGCCTTGGATGAAGGATCTTGAAGTGGTAACCAGGAAGCGGATGGAGAGATTGGTGAGGTGGACGTACGGGAATGGGTGTGTAGTTGTTGTTTGTAGTATGTGTGGATGGTAGCACAAACAGGCTGCTAAAAGTGATGTACACCAGGTTGCATGTAGTTGAGGATGCATTGACGTGAAGGCTGTAAGCAAAAAAACATGAGATGCAAGAGGGGCGGACGTCAAGCTGTCCGTTGTCAAGCTTGGGTTGCCATCTGTTGAACTTGATTGTTTGTTTTTGTGTTTGAAACACAGCATATTAGTGGAGCCAACTGCGTATCCGTGTTTGGCCAGAAAGAAAAGGTCAAAGCAAGATAGTGTCTTGTGCGTCCTGAGGATGCTTACAACAATTGAGGGTCAGAAGGGTAGGAACGGTAACGGCGAAGGAGCTGCTTGGTAAAGCGCAGCTAGGGACGGTGATGAAGGTATGTCCGCAGGACGAGGACGAAGTGGTGAACGGATAGTGGCAGAGCATGAGATGCAGGAATTGACGAACCCCAGGCGTTGTTTACACGGAGCAGCATAGTTCATACAAAGGGAATGACAATGACAGTTTATCAGTTCGAGCTCATGGGAGTATGTATCATTGACAGCACGGAGGAGAGTCTTTGTGGACACAAGGCAGGTAGAAAGTGGATGATCGTCCTGGAGGAGGTTGCTTGCGAAATGTAGGGGATGTGGTCTGTATTGGATCGGCCCTTGCGAAAAGTATCTCAAGGTGTTTCAGACGGAAAGGAGAACAGCAGTACTAGGAGGATAGCGGATGGATCCTTATCCGAGGAAGGGATGGATCGGTCCTTCTCCCAGCTGCCCCTGAAGCCGGAATGAAGGTGGCTGGGAGCGAAGCTTCAACTGGGAGATCCCTTGAAGCAGAGAGCATCTTAGTGGGGATCATCCTAAGATAGAGGATGAGTAGGACACGTTCTACGGGATGATGAAGCCTGCTGGTCTTGAGGACCAGCAGACCCAAAGAGAGTTTTTTTTTTGGAACTTAAGAGTTGTACTCAGGCTTGCTTCAGAGCCCGTAATTCTTCTCACTGCTTAGCTGTGTGTAGCATCCGCTGTCGTGATTGATGTTGCTGTCGTCGAATGATAGTTCATCGGTTTGGCGAGATGGAGACGTAAATACGGCAGTTATGTTCCTGTCCGTCACACGCAAAGAGGACGAGGATGAGGTGAGGACGAGGATGAGGATCGAAGTGATACGTCGTAGAATTTTGTGGAAAAACTCGGGCAAATACAAGCCTTGGATGAGGACACATTCCCTTCTTTGGTTGGTATAACTTTGGGTAAGAGGACCTTCAAATGAGGAAGAGGTGGACATGGTGCACTATGAACAGGACACGAAAACTGTAAGGCGCGCAGCAATATGAATCGCGAGGTGAGTGGCTGTAGAGGCATCTGGTGGTGAGACGTGGCAACACTTCTCAGTCAGTGGGTGTAGTGCTGTAGGGGGGGGGGGACCAAAGTGTTGGACGAAGAAGTGGAGGTAAAATCAGGATAGTTGCACAGTTGTGTCCCCCCCCAAGCCATGAACTGATGAAGAAGGGAACGAGGACGGAATAGGACGGAGGCCCGAGGATACGACGGGACCGAGGCCGGAGGCCGGAGGACCGAGTCTTCTGAAAAGGATGTATGCTTCTCATGGAAGAATTGTTGCGTCTGTGAGCGGATGTAAGAGTGGGGATGGTTGGGATAGGACGGGATGGTTCGTCCGGAGCGGACGAAGGTCCTGCATTGCCGAGGGTAGGCTTGTGATGCTTAGGAATCGAAGCAATCCAGGCTGAAATGTAATCGGAAACCAGAGTCTTCCGTTTAAAAGTTTGGAGTGACAAGTCTATGAGGATATGCACGTGGGACGGAGTAAGCGGACCGTTGGCCCACTAAGTGAGCGTCCTCTTGCCGAAGGACGGGGCGAGTGCGAGTATTAATCCAGAGGAGTAAGTTGCAGACCATGGGGAAGGCCAACTTGGAAGCAACCTTCCGGGCTTTAAGTTGAAGCATAATGTTTCTTCGTACGCGATAGTTCATCAGCAAGGGATCGCAGGTCCCGTACTGGCGGAGGCTGACTGCAGTATCACAAGGCATCGGAGCGGATGGTGTGGAAAGAAGAGAATTGTTTGGCGGATGAGGTTGCTTCAACGAATCCTGGTCCGAAGTAGGTTCGAGTATATCGACGTTATCCGCAATAGGAGGGGCCAGCGGGGATGCGGAGCGAGGAGTGCGGGATGAGGATCCATCCCCCGGCGTCCCTTTGGCACGAGGCATGAGGACGGTCAACGGAGGATAGGACAGGACACAGCGGACGGCGCACAGCTGGGAGCAAAGTAAACAGCATGGAGCGTTTTAAACGAAAAAGTAGGGCCGCGCAGCAGGATGCGCAGATGGTGGCTGCGCGGAGGAATATCATATGCCCTGATTAAACAACAGCATAAAATGCTGGAGGAGAAAGAAGGCGGAAGTCGACAGCAGGTGGTGAAGTAGTCCAATCCAAGAAGGCAGCGCAGAGGCAATGTGCAGTGATATGTAGGATGGTGAAGCCAGCCGGTCTTGAAGACCGGTGGTTCTGTGTGGAGAGGATGGATTAGTCCCTCTGATTGTCCGCTCCTAAAGACGGAGCAGAGGTAGACGAGAGTGAGGCTTCAACTAGGGGATCCAGAAGGTCCGTAGTAGAAGAGGAAATCCTAGCAGAGGCCACGAGATGTCGTGGATGGAAGCACCTGCGGACGTGGGCGGTAGAGAATGCGAGGACAGCTGGCCCTGAGGATCGTCGGAGTTCTTGTGTGAAGAGGATGCATTGGTCCCTTGTTTGTTCGTCCCTGAAGATGGAACAGAGAAGCTACAACTGGGAGATCCAGGTCCTTGGCAGGAGAAGGCATCCTATGTGTGAAGGCTCGCTGAATGACCCAAGGGGAACAGTTAACGGAGGCGGACGGTGATGTACACGTCCGAGGATTGTCGGGTCAGCCATTGAAGAGGATGAACGACCGGTAAAGAAGCGGACGGGATTGAGTGGCTGTCGAACAGCTGAGGATCGTTGAGTAGGGACACGTCCGGACCGACGATGTGTCACCTTAGTAGGTGGAAGTATCCTAATCCTAGGGGAGGGTGGAGTAGCCCTCCGCCTTGCGGATCGAAGGGCTGCAGATGGGATGGCCGGGAGCGGAGCTTCAACCCGTAAAATCTTGGAAGACATTCCGCGGAAGCGGATGAGGCGGATCGAGGAAGGTCGAGGATGGCTGGGCCGGAGGACCAGCGGATAAGAGGATGGAGAAGCTCAAGGCGATCATGTTGACGTGAGCGCCCTAGGAGAAATGATGCCATCGGACGGCTGCGCCGAGCTTATGTAGCCAGCCCATCCTTGCACATGCGCAATAGTACAAGACCGGCTGGGAAGCCAGCTTTCTAGCTTCTAGGGGAATAATAGCTAAAAAGGAGGGAATCTCTATAAAAATAGGTAATGTATATTTTGGCTATAAAAAGAGCAGGTTTTTCCCACCTCAAATAATAAATAATAATAAATAATATAGTATTGATTCGCCATAACTATTTAGTAATGAAAATACTACCCGAAATGAAACTACCCGAAATGAAACTACCCGAAATGAAAATCTGGGCTGGTGGCATTTTTTTTTTGAGTAAGCAAGTTCCCAAAATCTGTGTAAACACTTGCATACGATTACAACTTCAAAAAAAAAAAAATTATTCATTCATTTAGGAAATTCTTAAAGTTATAACAAAAGATAACGGCAGTAAAATTATAAGTCTACGAAAATTGTGGGAAAAAATACTGTTAAAGAAAATGGATATGGAGTACTACACATTTTTCATTATATGTATAGTGTATAGTACTCTGTATCCATGTGATGCGGTGCCCCCATTTTTCGTAGACCTATCATTTTTGGCCCATGCAGGCTATGTTGTGAATTTCCTAAAATATAAAATGAATTTCTTCAAAGTGAAACCTTATTTAGCATCTTCATAAATTTTGTGAATTTGCTAATGTAAAAAATGTCCTTCCTGGCGAAATTGCATTTGTGATGAACAATGTTTAGAAAAAGCTGTGATGTTGCATCACTTACCATACGGATTTGAGATAATCTTGCAGCTGGTTGAAAATCGACCACTTCTGGCTTTCTGTGTTGAAGCACAGCATGCCAACATCCCCGTGTTTACTTTTACCTATGACTGCAATGATGGTCTCCCGTCGTGGACTTCCGCTAAACACTGTAGTTGGCCTAAAATTTAGAGGTGGTATTTTACTTTCGTCGTCATCATCCCTATCACCTCTTGGACCTCGTCTGATGGCTGGTTTTGATTTATAACCAGCGCGAACATGTGATGCAGACGAGAATGAATGCCCCGGTAGTACTGATGTTTGACAACTGGATAGTTTCCCGTCTGATAAGTTCACTGGTTTTCCATTGTTAACATTTGTCAGCTGTATTTTTGGCACCATCATGTAAGCGACTTTTGGATTCAGGCGCTCAAAAGATTCAGCCGCCATGGAACTGCTAAAACATTCATCACTGTCGCCGTACGACAGACTGCCAGAGTTAAAAGTTGTGCTGCTGTCACCATTGCAGCATTCAAGTAGTTTTATTCTGTTGTTAGTTGTTTTAGGTGAACGGGCAATCATCGCAGTAATATTTCGGTACTTGTGAAATTTACATCCCTCAACTGCTAATTTACCAACGGCAAAAGGACAGTTCGCAGTCTTTTGGACACTGTAGTCACGCAAAATTTTGCTTTCTGAATTGGTGCCCCAAAAGAGACTAGGATTCGTACCACGAGATTGTCTTGTCCAGCTCAGTGCCTGGTGCAAGGAAAATCCTTTGAAAAGCTCTCGAGGAACTGTAAATCTGCGTTCATTATTCTGATCATTTGTATACATAATCTCATTTACCTGGTACGCCATAGCACGCAGAAATCGACGGCAGTTAAAACGGACAATGCGAGGGCTTGTCTGACATCCGGTTGTTATCCGAATAATACCGTTCTCACGTTTCCATGACAAAGCGTCATCAGCAACATGTTTTTGGTCTCTGTCTTCGTTGGCTGAAGTCTGTGAACTTATGTCAAG
The DNA here is from genome assembly GCA_023313725.1 of Lithobius niger. NCBI lineage: Eukaryota > Metazoa > Arthropoda > Chilopoda > Lithobiomorpha > Lithobiidae > Lithobius > Lithobius niger. The sequence goes on from JAHWFP010250619.1 coordinate 16,366, forward strand.
TTTTGGCATGTGCGTATTTCTCGGAAAAGCGTCACTCTCATTTTGGTAGCTTGCTGCCACTTTCACTGCACATTGTCCAGCCGTCAAAGAACTAACTTCCTTTCGGTAAGTTATGTTTGCATCATCAAAAGCTTTTTCTGGTATCTGATCTAAAGCAGCTGTGCATTCTTTAACAGGAGTAAATTGGGATCGGACCTGATGAATAGTACTCTCTTGGATAGCATGAACAATTCCATCATGTTCATTTTCTTGGTTGGTTCCACTCGAGGTTCTTGATTCATAGACATCACTGTCATGAGGTAGGTTTGGCGTAGGAGCGAAGTCACGATTTTTCTGATGGTTTGTTGTGCGAGATGATACTCGTCGTAGTGGGGTTATTATTTCAGACAAAGCTTCAGAATTTAAAGAGGTAAGTGCTTTGCTACTGTTTGCAATGCACTGAAGTATCGCACTGTCATCTTCTTCATTCGTTGAGCTTCGTGGCGAAGAGTCATCCTGAGTTGATCCAGACTCATGGCATGGCTCCACTTGGGCAGCCTCAGAGTCGAACATTTGTACAAAGCCACGAGCCACGTCTGGGTCCTGTTGTTGAACATAATGTACAAGTTCGGTGAAGGCTTCAGTCCCCATGACACGTTTTATGTCAACTCCACTGTTAGCCACGATGTACACCATATTGTGCAGCGTTTTATGATTCGTGTTGGCAGTGTTCTTGTATTCCAGATGGGATTTTTTCTTATTTTTCGACAGCAGTTCGGACAGGCAGCAATCACGAATGTCCTTGCTTTGTAGCGTGTTGTCTGCAAAAAGTGAATCTTGGCAGCCACTTTGAACCTCCGAATTGATAATTTTTTGCTGGCTGCCTCTTGAACAAAGCGTTTTTTCATGACCATGGGGTAAACCACCCAATAGAGATTTTCCCAAAGCCCTGTGATCCATTGTAAATAGACTTCGCTGATTTGGCAATTTATCCCCAAAGTAGAAACAGTCGTCGGTATTGAAATCCCTCTCCATTAAATCTTGGAGAATGTTCTCGAATTCGCATTTCTGAGAATTATTAAATTTGCCATTCTTTGTAATCCAGTCACGTAGACTCTGCAGCAAAATTGTGTGTGGAACTTGATCTACTGATGGGTGATTCATTAAGGCCAATACTTGCTTTGCTGTTAAATGAATAAAATTTGGACGGATCCAAACCTGCACAAAGAAACAAAAAATGATTTAATTTTACTGAGACTAAAACTGAATTTGCTTTGCCACATCCAACAAGTTGTATTATATGTTGTACAGCAAGTTTGGAGAGCACAAGGCTAGAACAATTAGATCCTGAAGGCGGGGTTAGACGAAAACACACTCGACTACAATGGCAAACCAACAAGAGCAATATTTACGGTGGATTCATGAAACGAGCACCCAGAGGAAAAGTGTGGTGTGGTATCTCGTGATGTTTTTACCATCAGAGCACATCTGAATGTTCGCTTAAAGTCACAGCTGGCACATGAAGGTGCAAGCACATCATCCTTGGATGTAGACTGGGGATCTGACCAGGATATTAGTTCTCCGTGCTCTGTTTTACCAGATCACGCCATCGTTCTGTTGGTATAGAAAAGCTTGGTGCAGGGGCCATGGTTACGACTGGCCACTTTACTACTCTTGTTATTAATGCCTGCACCTTATCAACAAATTATGATTTTTAGTTTTATTCAAGGAAAGGTTTTATTTACGCTAAGCTTCTCGTTACATAATGTTGTATGGCTCATACCACATTGCCCGATTCCGGTACCGTAATACACTGTTTAGTGCAGTATTGCCTTTATCTTGAGCCTTCTGTGGTCACGTGGCTATAACCACAACTATGGATCTGGCGACATGCTTACTTGGTGTCTACTATGCCATTTCATAAATAATCTACCCTTAAACTACGAAATCTTTTGCTGTAACACATCTCTGGAGTCAATTATGAATCCTTTAACAAGTTATTTTAAACATAAACTAAAGGCTAAGAAACTGAAGATGTAGACAAAATTGTGCGTATGTGTGTTAACGATGGTCACCAAACCGTGAAATAAACAGTTTTTACGCAAAATAATGTCAGTTTGAAAAATACGCTTCCACAACGCAGTTAATATAATAGTTTTAAAATTTATTCTAACTGTGTATATTATGTGACAATACAAAGCAGCAAAGTTTCACATGTTCAGGCAAAACCGTTACAAACCATCTTTGAGTGATGTTCAACAAATAATGAATAATATGATTAATTTTCTGACACACAAAATCAGTCGTGATATTTCGATCCAGACTCGTGGCACGCATCCACTTGGGCAGCCTAAGAGTCGAACATTTATACAAAGCCACGAACCACGTCTGGGTCCTGTTGTTGAACATAATGTACAAGTTTGGTGAAGGCTTCAGTCCCCATGACACGTTTTATGTCAACTCCACGGTTCGGCACAATGTACACCATATTGTGCAGCGTTTTATGATTCGTGCTGGGGTCCCTTAATCACCTAGTTACTAATATTTCAGGCGATATTAAGCATTATTATCTCGAGACACATCCACAGAGTCATGAACATAAAGAAATCAAGGTTCTTTTGGTTGCAGGCCGTGTCCAGAGAGTTAAATGAAGATTGGTTGTGGTAGAAAGCGTATTTGGTTGGCAAGTTCAAAGGCAAAATGGATACGGTTCAAATCAAGTAATGTGCTAACGTTTGTTTTGAAGCAACTACTGAAGGTGTGTTGTCTCAGCAAGTCAAACAACTGTGGAATATGGACGGTCTGGGTTTTCAGTCAAAACCTAGAGAGGAACCAGAAAGCCAGTGTGTTCTCCAGAAGTTTAAAGATATCTTCAGTTAAAGGATGGACGTTATTCAATCAAGATTTCCTTGGAGCGATAGGAAGCCTGAACTTGAAAGTAATTGAGAAATAACCCGAGAGTGGTTTTTGAGACTTGCGAGTAAATTAAAAAAAGACAATGCTACGTTCTAGAGAAATAATAGTACCATGGTGAAAAAAGAGGTACCGATGGATGAGCCTGCATGTGCTGCAACTTATTACTTCTGAATCACACAGGTATAAAGGCGAAATGACAAAAGCGCGCATCATTTTCGAAGAGTCATCACACAAGTCAAATCTTCCTTCATTAAATGACTGTTGGAATTCAGGACGTAACTTAACCTCTGAACTTTTGACATTGCTCATCCGATTCCAAAGTCATACGATGGCAGTTAGGTCTGCACTTGGAAGATCAAAACGCAGCAAAGCTTTTGTGGGTGTATTCTAGCTGTAAGGGAGAGAAGAGGATTCCAATCGCCATTTTTTAAATGACATGCATTGGTTGGGACTTCTCCACGCCCATTTCTCTTAGGTGGGACTGTATGACACCACGCTCAAAGGTACAAACTAACACAGATAAAGACAATCAACCATTTAAACGACTTCTTGTACATCGATGATCTTCTAAGTGGTGGAAGTTCAGATGGAGCTGCGTCGAAGTAGAAGCTAAAAGTAGCACCAAGGAAATCTTGATTGATTTAATAACGTCCATCCTTTAACTGAAGATATCTTTAAACTTCTGGAGAATACACTGGTTTTTTGGTTCCTCTGTATGTTTTGACTGAAAATCTAGACTGTCCATATTCCACAGTTGTTTGACTTGCTGGTGATAGAAGCTAAAAGACTACATAAGTAGAAGCTAAAGGACTACATGAGTAGGAGCTAAAAGGCTACATAAGTAGAAGCTGAAAGAATCATGCAGCGTGCTTGAATGGAATTGAATAAAATGGATGTCTGCCTCAGATACATTACGAAAACGTTGGACCAAATTAGAAAAGCGTCAAGGTCAGATGAACACTATTGAAATGATCGGTGCCAGGCTAAAGGGTGTTGGACTTGTTTGGACTCCTTCAGAAGACGAATTTCGAGCACTCTTGCAAGATGCTGCAAATTCTTTTGACCCATTAGGTTTTTTTCTATCTCCAGTAGCAGTAGTGGTAAAATGCCTTTTTCTGGAGATGTGGTGAAGGAATGTACTATGGAGGGAAATATTATCTGAAGAGCTAGAACCTGTTTGGAAGAAATGATGCCAAGGCCTTTCAAATTTAAGAAGTCTGTATGACCGAGGGTACACGGAGGGTTCTTAAATCGCTTTATCTTATGTCACTTTATCTTACGTCGACTTGAACTCATCGCTTTAGGAGAGCGGTGGTTACACGGAGGTTGTAGTTGGAGTGAGTTAAAAGACAGCGGGGGTTCCTGCGCCACGTTTACCTATTTCCCCCCCCCAACCATCAATCAAACCCCTCTTTATAAGCCCCCATTCAGCTAGCTGGCTTTCGACTTCGTTGTAACGAAGTGACGGGTGGCCGTCCTAGTTTCGTGACGTTTACGCGCGCTGTATTCAACCAATCACAAGGAAGCAGTCGTTAGAGCGACGTAGAAAATGGGTTTTAGGTGGGTACACGTAGGTTGTTAAAGCGCTTCCACTCCTTACGTCGACCTAACGAGGTGGTTTGAGATAAAGCGACTTGAAAATGGGTTTAGGTGGTTACACGGAGGTTCTTAAAGCGCTCTAAGCACTACATCGACGTAAGCTACGTCAATGTAAGATAAAGCGACTCAAGAAACCTCCGTGTACCCTCGGTCTATGTTCAATGTTGTCGTTTTTACAAGTAGAGAGTAAACTAGAATTCATCCAGTTGCACATTTTTTTGTGATTCGCTATCACAAACGTACGGGGCAGTAAAAAATCGAAGAAGTGAAGTACAAATTTCGTGCACGTCTACTCTAGTCTTGAATAAATGTCAAGTAGCCACTCTCAAAAGATCATCATTGCCTCAACGAACTACTTGCTACTCTGATTGGAGCACGCGTGGTTTCTTGCGTGCTGGAAGCTCTTCAGTTGAAAGAAGAGCAGTTGAGCGTTTGTACAGACTCCAAGGTTTTCCTTGAATGGATTCTAGGCCACCCAGTTACTGGGAAACGTTCGGCGGAAAGAGTCGACAAAATTCAGCTTATAACTACAAATTGAAGTTGGAGTTGTGCCTAGAAAGTAAAATCCAGCAGATTCGTTAACACGGGGAATTTCAGCAAAATGGTTTGGCATCCAGTCAGCAGTGGCGGTCTGGATCGAGTGGCTAATTCTACCTGAAGGGGACTGGCCTCCTATAAAAAATGGGTCAATAGAGAGTTTGCCTTACTAAGACACGAGTTAGTGGTCATGCTCTTGACAGACAAAATAGGGAAAAAAAACTACTAGACTTTGATAAATTCAGCACACTGAGAAAACTTGTTGGTGTCGCGGCACGGATTCGAAGATTCATGTCGGAATCCGTGCCGTCTTATAGACAGGGCCGGATATTTAAGCAGGCCCGAGATGCCCGGGTCTATAGCGGCACTTTTTTAGGGGCGGCATGACGGCTTAAACACAATTATACGTGAGAAAAGCTGGTGCGAAAATGCTGGCGCCATCCATTGTTAGAATTATGCAAACCGCAGCTCAGACTAAAAAGGTTACGAAATACCGCATCCTATCAAGAGATGACACTATATAAATAAGTTGTTGCTATCATGTGCAATACATACAAATAATGCTTATCACAAGAGTAACCGTACAGTTAAGAACCGTAAAGTACCGTGTAGACTGATTTTGAAGTTGCCAACGACCATTTTGTTTTTCAAATATCTGCGAATTGTTTAGAGTATAACAATTCAACATTTTTTCTCTATCAACGCAATGTCATATCAGTACTGATTGAGTGCAAGGTCGGTGTTGTAGGCCTATGTGAGTAGGGCCTACTGATTTTTTCTTTAAATCGTAGTTACGTTATTTACGAACTTTTCATTGTATGGCCATTTTGCGGGTTGGTTGTCATGCGTTGTTCGTAGCAATGAAATAAAATGAGTAGCAAAATGAGTAGCCGTGAGCATGTGAAACTAAGCGACGCTCATTACCAGGGACAAGGTCCTATTAAGCAAATCCCTAAAATTTCTTAATTTAACAGAAATAGGTTTTCCATGGATCGCAAACGAATCTACAAATTAAGAATGGCTGGGGGGGGGGGGGGGGAGCCTAAATTAAACATTCTTAAGAGTCTGGGGAGGGTAAGTTTTGGGAGCATTGAAGAGCGGCGTTACGTCTGGGCCTATACAGGTGGCAGGAGCTTAAATCCGCCCCTGCTTTTAGAAGACAATCTACACGTCAGCTGGAAATGACGGCCGAAAAATTACAAGAAGCTAAAGACTACTGGGTGAAACGAGTTCAACGAAACTAAATAATTAATGAATAAATAAAACTCTATAACTGTAAATAAATAAATAAATAAATTTGGTCATCGGGACAGTGTTCCAAAAAAGGGAAAAGCATTGGAATGAAACAACAGATGACGTGAAGATAAAAGTTGGATGATGGAAATGGTCGATTTCTTGGATACGAGTGTCAAGATTGAAGAAGGAAATCTGGAAACCAGCTGGCAGTGAAGCGAGACACGCACTGGACAAGTCATCCATAAAGAGTCGGCCCACACACTGGCAGTGAAGAAGGGAGTTGTGAAGGGATTGTGGAATGGAATAAAAGTAGCTTCAGGCAATGTTGATCCAGGAAGAGAAGTGGAAGAGGAATGTTGGAAAATGGTGACAAGCAGTGGATTTGGGAGAGTGGAAGTGGGCCAATGGTTGCACGAACAAGAAAAGCCAAGGAAGGATGAGAGTGAACCGGAACTACGTACGCTGGTGATACCATACATGGGAAGAATCAGTTGGAAAATCAGGTAAACAACTGCATCCCGTGTAAGCAATGTGACCAGGTGCATGGGGGAGAGACAGAAAGAAAATATCAGAGCCGAGTAAAGGAACATGATAAGGATAAACATGGCAAAACATGATATACTCTCCAAGCACGAGGGGAAAGAGTGCCATCCTAGATGAAGAGCACGAGTTATGGTGTAGGCGGCTGTGTGAAGGGAAATGGAATAAGGTATTGGGCAACAGAACTATAGAGGGCAACATAGGACTGAATAAAGTGGGTGAATGGAAAGAAGTGTGGCACTGAGGGGATGTTAAGTGGTTGTCCAGTGTGGGGGGTTATTGTTTTGGTGCTCGGGGGTATTGTGTTAAAGGTTTATTATTTATTGTTCATTTGCTTATTGTTTGCTTATTTGCTTATTTGCTTATTGTTATTTTATTATTCATTGTGCTTATATCATAATTTAGTGGTTTATTATATATTGTTCATTTCTGTATTTAATTATTCATTGTACTAAGTTCATAATTTTAATTCTATGTGCTTTATAATTGTAAAGTTATTTAGTTAATTTGTAGAATCATTTAGTTAATGAATAAATTTTTTTAAAGTTATTGGTTAATTTTACACTTTATGAATTGCCCTTGGTTAGTTAATTCAGTTTACCAGTTAGGTATTGTTATTTATTTATTTATTCATGGATATATAATTTTACTTATTTATTAATTATTACCTTATTTGGAATGTTGAATTGTTTGTTTGTTTATTTATTTGGTTGCCGTTAAGAACTGCATTAGCATTAAAATGCGTAATTAACTTTTAGATTTTCGTGAAACCAGTAGGAACGTACACATTTGAAGAGTACCTTTAATTATTAATAAAAAAAAGCGAAACAACAGGCAACTGGGCACAAGTTCATTATCAAAAATGCAACAACAACAAAAAAAAACTGCACAAAAAAAAAACGCACTCCCAATTTTAAAAAAATGATTTAAACCGCTAACTAGACATTGTCAAAAATAAAATGCAACAGAACAAAACTACAAAACAAGCGATATAAGAAACAAATCCACAAGGCTGAAAGAACCAGCCAAATTTCAGTGAGTGAAAGTAGTGTTATCAGAATAAAAATGGCTACCACCACCAAGTTTTCTACGTGGTGTACCCAAGTGCTGACCAAAAAGCGTTCCCCAAAATAAGTAGTGATATCACGACCTCCTCCACCATTAACCAAAGAAAAAACAAACAGCGATTGATGTGCTAACTGGGCACTGGCAAAATCAGCCAATAAAAGAAGTAATATCAGAACAAAAATGGCTGCCACCAAGTTGCTGCATGGTGTACAGACCCTAACCGAAAAGTGTTCCCCTTTTAAAAAGGAGTGGTATCACCCTGGCCAATGAACAACCGCCAAGCTAATCCCACCGACTATGACTTTAAATGTTAAATGAGAAACTTGACCATTCCAACGCATTGTAGTAATGGTATGATTTTTCATTTAACCTTTGATCTAACACTTGGTGGGATTAGCTTAGTGGTTGTTCGTTGGCGGGGGTGATATCACTTCTTTCTAAGGGAACACTTTTCGGTTAGGGTTGGCACACCATGTAGCAACTTGGTGGCAGCCATTTTTGTTCTGATTTGAAGTAACGAAAGCAGTACTGATAAAAAGTTCTGCCAACGAGATAAAATTTTTTATGCGACAGAACTGGGAGAAATTCGCATTGACTGTTAATTGTACGTTTTTATGGTTTTACTATTGGAGAGGAGCTAACGGCAAAGATTGCAATAATTTGCAACGCTTTTTCTTTAAACATTGGGAGCACGCCATCTGTCATCCAAATTAGTCCTCCATTGTTGGTAACATTGTTAAAGCAAGACAAAGAACAAGTTACTTCCTGTGCGGGCAATGCGTTGAATCATGATAACAAGAACGCTATCTATATCACAGCTAAAGATAACACTGCTGTTTTATTAAGGACTGAGCTTATTACGTCTCCGAGAGACAAGCATGCTGTTTATGGCAGTATGTCAGTAGCAACCGATTTCGTTCATATGAAATGCACTAAAATGGATTTTCGTGAAACCTGTAGGGAGGGACACATTTGAAAAGTAACTTTAATTATTAAAAAAAGAAAGCGAAACAACAGGCAACTGAGTGCAAGTTCATTATCAAAAATGCACACACACACAAAAAAAAAAAACGCACAAAAAATCGCACGCTCAATAGAAATAAAAAAGACTAAGCCACTAACTACGCATTGGCAAATATGAGATTCAAGCCAAAAAATACAAAAGGAGTGATATCAGAATAAAAATGGCTGCCACCAAGTTTTCTACTGACCGAAAACTGTACCCCAAAAGTAAGTAGTAATATTACCTCTGTCAGTAGTAATATCAACTGTTGAACTGCTAGCTGCGCACTTGCAAAAATAAGACGCTACCAAAAAAAAAAAAAAAAAAATACAAGTGGTATCGGAAACAAAACCCAAACCCACAAGAGTGAAAGAACCCTGTAAGTATCAGGCAATCAAAGTAGTGATCTACATGGTGTACCAACCCCTTTCTAAAGGTGTTCCCCTTAGAAAGTAGTGATATCACCCCCGCCAATGAACAATCAAAAAATTGATTCTACCAACTATTACTTCAGATGTTAAATGAACAACGTGACCATGGTCAAGTTTGTCTATTAACCTTCGATAATACTCGGTGGGATTTGCTTGGCAGTGGTTCGTTGGCAGGGATGGGGGGTGGTATCAATACTTTGTAAGGAGTACACTTTTCGGTTAAGGTGGGTACACCATACCATGTAGCAACTTGGTGGCTAGGGATGCACCGAATATTCAGCCAAAAATTCACCGAATATTCAGCCTATTCGGCCAAAAATGTCGGCTGAACACTGATTTTGGCCGAATAGTGCTATTCGGTATTCGGCCGAATACTGATTTTGGCCGAATAGTGATATTCGGTATTCGGCCGAATACTGATTTTGGCCGAATAGTGATATTCGGTATTCGGCCGAATAGTGTTAAGATTTGTTGGTATTCGGCCGAATGATTTTTTAGTATAAATTTATGTAATTGTGTGAGTGTAAGAACGTTTAGCTAAGCATTTAGTTTTTGGTTTGTGAGGAATTGTCTTCTGACATTTCTAAAAGAAGGAAAAAATGATGAAATATGTTTAAATTACAGGTATTCCGTTAAGTATTCGGCCTATTCGGCCATTATTCGGCACAGAACCGAATAATTCGGTATTCGGCCGAATATGTAAATTGTTTGGTGCCGAATTTTCGGTATTTGGTATTCGGCAGTTTAACTATTCGGTTGTATATTCTCTATTCGTCAAGTTGAGTATTCGGTTATATATTCGGTATTCCGTAAGTTAAGTATTCGGTTGTATATTCGGTATTCGGTATTCAGTAAATTTTGTATTCGGTGCCTCCCCTTGGTGGCTGCCATTTTTGTTCTGACATCACTACTTTGATTGGCTGAAACTTGGGCGCTTCTTTCACTCTTGTGGGATTTGTTTCTGATTAATTTTCTACGAGAGAAAACAAAATAGCAAATGAACCCTACAAGAAGGAACAGAAAATAGCAAACAGCTATTTGAGAAAATAATGAGAAAAAGTAGCAAACTAACACTTCGCACAAAATTGCACACCAAGTCTGCAGAGTGAGCACAATACAGCAAATACACACTATGAAGGAAAAACACAAAATTAAGGCTGTAGTAGGCTGTAGTTTTGCTGAAACACTTGCCTGTGCGTAGTTGGTAACTACAAAATGGAGGACACAGTTGATGCATCGCTCGTTGCCGAATTCATCAGCCAAAATCCATAATTCCTGGTAATTGCTGCAGTTAATGATGGCACCAAAGATAAAATGAAAATCCCGGCAAAGATCGTTTATTTGAAGAGTATGGGAGGCATGTAGAAGTGACCGAAGCTCCGCTGTGTTGACAGGCAAGCGCAGAGTACCCTTGTAGATGAAGATGAGCACTTTGGTCAATGCTGAAGCAGTCATACCTGCGATCACAAGTTTGGAGCTGGACTTTTTTCCAGTCAGCATCATTTTGAAATACCTGTTAAAACAAAGCAAACAGCCGTGATATTATAGATCAAACATATTAAGCACATTTTTAAGTTCAGTTTAAGCACTGCACGACTTAAGTTTAAGCACTGCCCTGCACTGACAAGAGTTAATATCTGCCACTATTATAGAGTGCCGCCATTTGCCGCCATATTGGCACCAGTATGGGTTTTAGAGGGCATAACTACAAGGTGCACTGCATAAAAATGGAGGGTAAAACAACGGAAGAGCGAAATTTTTAGGCTTAAAATAACGTTGTTTTCTCCAACAAAAAAAATCGCTCGTTTTAGGTCTAAGAAATCATTCTTCACAGCATCGGCTTCAGTATGACGCCCTTCTGTTTCTCTCTGCAGTGCCCCTTGCAGCTAACCCATTAAGGCTCCAGCATAGAGTTTTATACAATAATGCTACGTAGTGTCACTGCTCTATACTAATGAGGATTTAGATACATTAGTGAAGCCTGACGATTAGGCTTACGGCCCCTCTTGTGCCAACAAGTAGTTTACGCAACAAAATAGTGAAGAAGCCACCTACAGTTTCACTGTTGTCCAGCCCACAGGGACACAACAGCTGTTACGTACTTAAGGGATGCCTTAAAGGCAGATCGCCACCAAATTAGGAGTCTGAAGCATTTAGCCCTATCGAGTTCTCTCCCACAGTAAGCAAAGAATCCACAAAGGAATAGATTTAAACGCAACGAACAAGCCACCTGCCTCCTTAATCATTGAGTAAAAATTTGGGACGTCCTCGTAGTGCACCTGGGAGCAAGCTGTAAAGGATAACGATATTGCTGTCACTAGATGGCACAAGGGTATTTTCTTTATATTCTACCGTGGGGCCATCTAGTGGCATTAATATAGTTAAATCTTCACAGCTTGCTTCCAGGTGCACGACGGTGTACCAAATTTGTGCTCAATAATTCACAGAAAGCATGTGGCTTGTTTGTTGTGTTTAAAAGCTATTTCTTTGCGCATTCCTTTGCTTGCTGCGTCCAAGCGCTAGAGAGAACTAGATAGCGATCGATGGCGCTAGATACTCCAAACTTTCGTTTGGCAGCAACTCGCCTTTAAAGCAACATCCGGCCTGCCTCACAACACCCACGCGACGATCACATCCGCGTATTTATCACAGCTAAGGTCAACTGAGACGGTAGCTTCGTTCATCGCAGCGAAAAACATAGCTACTGTCTCAGTTGGCATTGCGCCTAATAGTCCAGCCAGCGTGAACCCATTGATTGTGTCGTCAAAAACCGGAATGATTCTTGTATTTTAAAATCACAATTTACAATTTTCTAGACTAGTGTCTTATAATTTTGCTTCGGCGATCTATTGGAATAATTAATTTTAATTTTTACTGCATTAGCCTTCTAGATTTTTGATCTCATAGTAATTACTAGCAAACGATTAAATCAATACTGCGCACACACAGATAAAACTTCGAGGTCATTGTACGCGCGCGATGCATCATTTATGTTCGGGACGAACGTGAATAAAGTTAGTAATATTAAACAGAAAATCTCCTAGATGCCACATTTTAGAACGGATTTTTAGCCAGGGAAAGACTAACGGTAAGCAAATAGACCTTTGCGGCCGTACTTGGTGTGGAGGATCGAGAAAAATGGCGCTGGGAGGTTTATCCCTTTAACATCACTGATCCACGGATGCATTATGTAATTAAAGCAACATACCGCCTGCCTCACAACACCCACGCGACGATCACATCCACGTATTTACCACAGCTAAGGTCAACTGAGACGGTTGCTTCGTTCCTCGCAGCGAAAAACATACCTACTGTCTCAATTGGCATTGCGCCTAATAGTCCAGCAAGCGTGAACCAATTGATTGTGTCGTCACAAACCGGCATGATTCTCGTATTTTAAAATCACAATTTATAATTTTCTAGGCTAGTGTCTTATAATTTTGCTTCAGCGATCTATTGGAATAATTAATTTTAATTTTTAGCGCATTAGTCTATTAGATTTTAGATCGCATGGTAATTATTAGAAAATTAGTAGATGTACACACAGAGATGAAACGTCATGATTATTGTACGCGTGCAACGCATGATTTAGTGACGGGTCGTTAGTAAACAAAGTTCCATTATACTCAACAGAAAATCTCCTAGTGGCCACATTTAAAAAAGAATTTTTAGCAAGGGAAAGACTAACGGTAACGAAATATACCTCTGGGGCCGTACTTGATGTGGAGGATCGAGAAAAATGGCGCTGGGAGGTATATCCCTTTAAGATATTCCGTTATTGCCTTATGGACGTCCACATTCTTGTAACCTCCCTTGTCTATACGTTTTCGTTAAAACCGGAAAATACAGTTTCGTCGTGTTCGATTCCACACCCCAATTTTCTCAACCGAAGCCGTGTTGCATGATTTACCAAGTCAAATTTGCAATAATTCTTGAAAATGCGCTGCTTCTGTTTCACGATTTAGATTGTTTTGGTTGCCAACATTGTCATACCACAAACTTTCATAAATTCCAGTGGAACTAATAGTTTTTCAGCGTTCAGTTGTGAGCGCAACGCGTGGGCTTATAGCTTTCGCTCGACTAGATCTCTTCTTACCAGGAGCAAACAACCGATAAGCTACATGAATCACGGTGCATGTACATCAATGCCGTCTTTTCTGGGTAAAACATGCTCGTACACCCTCTAGAGGCTAGCGTACAGCACTCGTGCATTTTCAAGAATAAAAAATTGTTAGATTTCGATTATAATTTGTTTGAATGCAAATGGCTTCGTTTTGCAGGTGAACTAGCGTAGCTCTCTTAACGCCTTTAGTGCTTTATCATTCTCTCAGTGTTTCAGGACGCCATTTTTAAAAGTTTTGGGCAGAATTGTGTTAATGCCCTCCACTCTCTTTTTTTTAACAATATTTACGCAAGCATCGGGGCATTACCAATGCAATTTATACTTCTGGTAGAAACAAGACTGACAGGATAAGGAGGTACCTGGCAATCAGTAAGATACTGACTCAGCTACCGATAGGAACCGGGCCTGTGCTATGCCTATAGTACATCCCAGAGTAGGAATGCAGCCAATTACATGCTTGACGGCATGTATCTTTTCACCTCAAAAGCATGAAGAGCAATTGTTTGTACCCGTTCAGTGAACACCAATCTGCGTAGACGTGTTGCAACAATATGCCACGCTGTGTTGATTTCGTAAAACAAGTCCAAATTGCTGGCTCAGAGAAAATTAAGTCGTTATTACCCTAACTACAAATTCACGATATTTAAAGTTCTAAATCCACCTGTGGAAATTCCTATGTCAGCATTAATGTATCTTCACCACATAATGACGCATTAAACTGGGAGCGACGGCACTCCCACTGGCACCAATTAGTGATTACCTGCAGTCTTCTTAGGAAACATCTGAGGTGGACACCATTTTTTTGAGTGGTGGCACACCTACTGGCACCAGTTTCTGATTACCTGCATTGTAATCAGAGAACATACCTTCTGAGGAGGACATTAAACTGACACCATTTTTTTGAGAGGTGGCACCCCAATTGGCACCCGTTTGTAATTACCTGCATTCTAATCAGTGCACATACCATCTGAAGAGGCCATTAAACTGAAACCATTTTTTTTTTAGAGGTGGCACACCTATTGCACCAGTTTGTGATTACCTGCATTCTAATCAGGGAAGATACCATCTGAAGAGAACATTAAACTGAAAGCATCTTTTTGAGTGGTGGCACTCCCACATGCACTAGTTTGTGATTACCTGTATTCTAATAACGGAACATACCATCT